>DWNR01005177.1:0-10335 GCA_018250455.1 Polygonus leo
GTCGGTGTGCGCGCGCATCGTAAAAATTCACTCTCATCATTTTTCCCAATCGCGCCAAAAGAAGTATAACTTCAAAATATTCAGGTTAAAAATAGATGCTTGTCTCTGGCCAGTTGTATAAGATGATTCACATCAAAAAATCCTATGTTAATAACCAGGAGGTGCGCGCCGAGCGGGACGTGCTGCAAGCGCGCATGTCGGAGCAGGCGCTGCGCATCTCGTCGCTGTCGGCGCGCCTGCAGCAGCAGCGCAACGACGCGGAGGCGCTCGCGCACAGCGCGCACAGCCACCTCACCGTGCAGCTGCACGACACGCACGCCGAGGTGACGCGCACACTGTACACACACACTGGCACACACGCAGTAGGTGCGCGCCTGCAGCAGCAGCGCAACGACGCGGAGCATATACTGCGCACCTCACGATACCAAAGAACGCAGCACAAACCATTAATTTTGCCACTGCGATCTAGACCTTCGTCAGTGCAGCAGTCCAACACTAAACTACAGTACACCACTTGCAACCGGCACAGACCATCATTAATAATAGCGTTTCTGCCACCATTGCCACAGTAGCTCTCAATGTCAACATTCACTACCAGAAACATTATCATCATTTACACTGCAACAATTAGCAGTAACCTAACGTGAACACTCTATTTCTATACCATTATATGATTTTTTTTAATATACACAAGATTACCTCATGTGTGTAGACATGATTACTTTAAACAGTCTAACAATTAACAAATGATTAAAACTTTCGCTCTTTTTCATTATATTATAATTAAATGTAACATTTATTTAGTAGTAGTTGTTTATAATCTATATTATCTCAGGTGCAAAGGCTGAAAGAAGAATTGGAATCGAAAGACAAGCAACTTGTAAGACTGAAGCAAAATCTAGAGGAGAAGGAGAGGTCCAGTGAACAACAGCAGGCGATATATGGAAATTCATGTACATACTTAACAATTATTAAATGTAGTTTAAAATCAGATTTAAATTAAAAAAAAAAAAAAACATTAAAAGTTAGTGGACACGTTTCCTATGATCATTTTCTTATTTATTTTGCATTTCTTTTGTTAACGGCTCATTTCAATTCATGAATAAAATACAAAAACTTTCATCGATAATATTTACCAATAATAATGAACACTAAAACTATTTACGGAATACATTTTGTATATAATTTGTAACAGGTAACCCTAAGGACAAGGTGATAATACTGGAGCGTGAACTATCCAACGCACAGTCCAAGATCGCGCAGCTCGAAGCTTTAGCGAAGAGTTTGGAGATGGAGAAGGAGCAGCTTGAGGCCAGCCTCAGAGAACAGGAGAAGGCGTTGGCTTTCAAGGAGGAACAACTCAATGATCTAATGGGTAAATTACCATTTTATAGAATACAGAATATTAATACTAGATTTTTTTATCTACTAGATGGAAAATTTATTCTTTGATTTTGTCGAAAAATACGTTTGATAAAAGTTTCCAATTTTTTTGCCTTCTACGATGCGTCACACCTATCTCTATCGTCTTACTTATCATTTGGAAGAAATCACATAGAAATAAATATATTTTTGAGACATTTATTTTCGAAAACAACTGACTTTGACATTGATCCACGCAAATAAAAACTTGTTATTGCTCATTACATCCAGCTAGTTGGAACGACTCCAATTGCATTACTTGTATTTAGGTTAGCTATGACAAGTCTCTCCGGCCAGACGGAACTATCTAATTTGAAATATGATTCATTCGCAGCGCTCAAACTGGAAGATGAACCGGACCAGAATAAAGAAGAACGAGCAGTTATCGAAGGAAAAATATCTGCTAGAACACTAAGCGACATCGTCTCCATATCGGAATTCGATGAACAAGATCTTCAAATGCGTCGGGCTGAACTTAAAGCTCATAATTTAAGTCTGTCTGGCGTACAAGAGAAGGAAAAGACGCATCTTAATAAGACACTACCCCCGGACGTGCAACGACCGAACATGAGTTCGTTAAACTTGGAATATATGGATAATTTTGATGTAACCAACTACACGCCACGCGCCGATTCGCTGCCCGCGCACTTGACGTCAACGCAAAACAAAGACTTTCATTACAAGAGGAATGTCAATGAGACGACGGTATTCGGCGCAACAGATAAATTTGGCGACACTGAAAAACTGTTTACTGCGCAAAAGATTCAAGACAATTGCTCAATGTTCCCGAATAGGGATGCGAGTGATAATAAAAATTTAACCGTTGAACCGAAGAAGATAAACTTTTCCTTGGAAGCCACCGACAATAAGACTCAAGAGGAGTTTACTTCCCTCAAAGAATTGGGTATCACTTTAGACATTAGGCAGGAAAATTTCCCTGATATATTGTCACAGTTGAAGCATGAAATCAAGAAGTATAGATCTGAGTTAGAGACGTGCAAGTCTGAATTAAAGAATGCTGAAGAGCAACTTTGTGAGTTCCCAGCTTTGAAGGAAGAAGTTGAAGAGTTGAAATCTTTGTTAGAGAACACCATGGCGACAATGGAGAACGATAAAAAGTTTTACGAAAATCAGTTAGAAAGCTTTACTTCTAATAAGAAATTACTGGACCAAAGATTAACAGAATTAACTGAAGAAGCTAGCGAAAAATCGAAGGACCTACATTTGCTCAAAGAAGATATACTGCGCAGAGAAAATATGATTTTAGAGCTTGCAAAAGAGAAGCGCAATTTAACAAACAAACTTACAGAATTGGAAAGCAAAATTGATGACCTACAGAATAGAAATGCCGTACTAGAAAAATTTGAATCTGAAAATCGTCAAATGAGAGAGAAAATAAGCGAATTACAAAGGTTAGAACAGCTAGTCTCAGATAAGAACCAACAAATTGATAGCCTCAACCAGCATTTGGATAGATTTGATGATTTACAAAGATGTTTGAATGATAAAACAGAAGAATTAGACAACTTGAAAGAAGCGTTAGAAGAAAAAACTAATGAATTGTTCCAAATACAAGATTCAGTTGAGGCTCAGAACAGGGAAATAGCTAAAATAAACGAAGAGAATATGCAACTCAGTACTGTTAATAAAGACCTCAAGTTAAAACTGAGTAAGTTAGAAAAGGAGCAAGAGAACTCTTCATTAAAACTTCAAAACAGCGATAGAGAACTTGAAAGAGTGAATTCTCTGAACAACGAATTGATATCGAAAATAGATGAATTAAAATTACTCACGGACAGGCTGAAGGACAAGGAGACTGAAATAGAAATTTTGAACGAAGACATTAATTCTTACCACAACGAAATAGCAGCTTTGAAAGAACAACTAAAGATGGTGTCCAGAAGTCCATCGCCAAGAAATAAGAGCATAGAAGAGAAGAGGACTCCAGACCGTCAGGCGAGCAATGACAAGAAACAACTGGTGAAGATAAAGAAGCAGATATCGCTGCTTCAACACGAGCTGGATTTTAACAAGAAGGAACTAAATGATAAGGTTAGTTATATTTCTCGATGATTACTCTCACACTAATTTTCATATTCTAGAGTATTGAGTGTTTACTAAAAGTTTTGGATATGTACAGAATTAACTGATAACAAAAAATAATAAATTGAAATTTACAAAAGTATCTATGACGAACAAATGAAATGGAGAATATGGAAAATCATATTTTTTATTTATTTTAAAAGCAGAAAAGCGAGAAAATTCATTCACGATTTATATGTTGTACAACAAAAGACAAAATGATAAGTCGAAATTAAAACACAACTTGATATACTAAATAGATAATTCTTATATTGAGCGAATCGGCATAAACATTTAAGCAATACAACTGTATTCTAAACGTAACACACATTTCAGGCCTTCGAATTAGCGAGAGCGAAGTTAGAAGTGACGGAGCTGAAGAACAGCTTGAGCCAGACGAGCAAGCTGGCGGCGGACCAGGAGGCCAGCGGCCTGCAGCTGACGCGGCAGGCCGACGAGCTGCGGCGGGACGTGGCGCGCCTGGCGCACGACAAGGCGCAGCTGGCCGACCAGCTGCAAGCTGTCGTTGCTAGGTAAGTGGCATAACATCCTAATGCGTTGCTATTCCTAGGATTGGCGTATCTCTATACTGACTCTCTCTAGTGGGGACGTCCTTCCCTTCCTAACCGAATCTGCGGCAGTGGCCTCCAGAATGGTAAAGGGTGAGGGGGGAATATGGGCCTCGAAGCGAACCTCTTTATCCGGTACCGGATACCAGTACTAATAATATGCGGGCCTCGAAGCGCAGCTCTTTACCCGGGCTGCTTCTCGGTCGGCGAACGCCGTACACGGGTACTTATTACATTATAAAGCTATAAAATTACATTTATGCAATATTATGACATAATGAAGTAAAATTAAATAGTAGAAAAACTATCCCACTGTTTAGCGGGTGGTGTTCCATAATGACGCCCTAAGCACTACCCTAACGACCAGAACATTTCAACAAGTGTCCCCATCCCATCCTTCGCAAACACATCACACCCAAAGATACCACCTACATCGCCCCTTTTATAACACGTCCACCATTGGGTATCTCCCAAGTGACCCGTCGTTTTTCGACCGCCGAGATCTGAGCCCATCCCTCCCCTTCTAGCCAGGACTTCTTTCCCGGCTAAGCCCTTAGTTGGCATACCATAAAACCGGTGAAGCTGTTAAAATCAACAGTAACTACACATGCGAAAAAAAGGACAGGAGCAGTTGCCACTTGAAGATGGCCGGACCCACCTATCCGACCGAAACGTTCGTTGCTAATAAAAAACTGCTACCGTATATAGTGTGTAGGTTCTACGACCTTGTTAAAGATACATTAATATATTATGATAAAATATTCAGTTCAACCATTTTCTGTTATCAAAGGTTAAGAGAAGAATCGAATATAAGCGAATTGAAGGAGAAGCTACGAGAGAAAGCAGAGAAATGTCAGGAGTTGGAGATTGAGCTGCAGGAGATGAGAGATCTTATTAAGTGAGAATTTTATCGCCTTTCCCATTCTATTTTTCAGATAAGAATATAATATAAAATTGTGTGTATGGATGTAAAATGCAAAGAAATATATATTTTTTATCAGAGCCCCCCAAAAACAATAAAATAAGAAGAGGGTGGTATTTGTAAGATATCGAGATTTTATCGATAAAATAATAACCTTAATGACCTTATACTATCGCTAACCGTCCACCAAATGAATGTTAGAACTGAGTATGTGAGGACAGGGTATAGAGAGCAAAATGTTATACAACAAGAAATATATTTGGTACGCTTAATTGAACTGATTACATCAATAAGAACCCTGAATATATCTGTGAATGTCAATACCGTGCGCCTGTGGTTTACGAAATACAATATTTTCCTTGGACAGTAAGATGATACTGAGGTTACAGTATTACTTTATAAGATGTAATACTGAATGTCGATATTGTTTTCTCTTGATGTAATACTTTTGTGCGTAACTTATGTTTTTGTCATTTTGACATTGTTTGTTATTGTGATTTGATTTTGTTTTCATGCATTTTAGGTTTCCTCGTAATATTTTGTCAATTTATAATTTTGATGTCGTTGTTAAGTGGTTTTCCTTCAATTCATAAACTCCTCTCCTGCCGTAACTTCTTTGGTCATAAAAGCCTAGAGCCGACCGCACTGCTAATTTAACATATAGATGAATTGAGAACCTCCCTCATTTCTGAAGTTGTCAAGTTGTCAAGCTGAAAAGTCAAACCTTCAGGATACAGGAAATAATTCTGATTATCGGATCAGGATCATACTTTTGTTCAAAAAGTAACGCAATGGATCGCATTGACCACAGAGCGCAACGTTCGCCGTCGCGCGCGGTGGACGTGGAGCGGTCGCTGGCGGTGCGCTCGCCCACCGCCGAGCTGGAGCGCGCCGTGCGCGACCAGCTCAACTACTCGCACTCGCTCGACGACGACATCATGGAACAGGTGCGTTAACATTAAATTCATTTGTGCTTAAGATTTTTCAAGAATGAAATAATGTTTTATTTTATTTAATCGTATAAAGATAGCAAACGAGCATGAAGTCCACCTGATGGTGAGTGGTCACTGCCGCCCATGAACATCAGTAATCGTCCCCAAGTACGATTCAATCATATCACTCATATCACAATATTCAGTTTGATCACAGGTGCGTTGCTACCCCTGAGGACTAAGATGTTCGTCTCGACTAAGATATTAAGTGTATAACCTGTCTCCAAACCGAAACACAAGTATTGCTTCACGGATGATTGTGAGGGTGGCGATGGTACCTAAAAAAACATACTTATGTTTTTAAAACTTTGCAGATATTGTCAGCGAGCAGCGATGAACGTGAAGACATTCCCCGACTAGCTTTGAATACATCTAAGTAAGTTGCCGCACTACTTTATAATATAACTTATACATACATTATTATTATTTTATTTGTGACATCACTGACTATGACAATGATATGCCATTCTTGTGACTCTAAAATATTTTATTACACGTAATGCCAGTCCCCATACTTACATATTAATGTTGCACAGATCGTCAAGTTCGATCCACTCTACGTCGTCAGAGCGCGTGCACAGGCTAAGGACGGAGAATGAGAAGCTCCAAATGCAAGTCAGCAACTTGGAGTCCAGGCTTCAGGACAAGGACGCGCTCATCGCTGAACTGAACAGGTTAGATGCGTTTGTTTTACTGCTTATAAAGACTCTCTCGATGGATGACACATGTGTTAAAACTTTATGTGTACTATATTTTATTTAGAATGATGAACTAATAAACTATAATAATACATTATATATATTTTTTTAAAAGGTAGGTTGTAAAAATATAAAAGTACACAGTTTTGTCAATTTATTTTTTATTTTTTTATATGTAAATCTAGCGATAAGGCAGACGGGCTACCTGATGGTAAGTAGTCACCGTCGTCTATGGACATTTACAGCACCAGATGGACCGCCAATGCATCGCCGGCTTTGGAGGAGAGATCTTTTCACGCCTTTTTTTAAAGAACCTCATGTCATAGCGCATGTCATATTTGTAGTTATTCCATCTAACTCAACTGTTAAGCTTAGGAGTCTTATTTCGGTCAGTGTTTTAGACTTAAGCGGTACAGTAAGTGTACAGTGTAGCGGTACAGTATCGGCCATAACTATTCACTTACCGTATAAGTGAATAGTTATGGCCGATAAATCTTGATCCCTTTGAATAGTGACATGATAGATTAATTGTTTGAATGTGTATTTTAAAGTTTGGTTAAATAAATACCGATATGTGTTTTTACGTACCAGGGCGCGGTGCGCGGCGGCACAGGCGGGCGAGGCGGCCGCGCTGCGGCTGCGCGCCGAGCGGGACGCGGCCGAGCGCCTGCAGCTGCTGCTCGATGCGCAGCAGGACGCGGCGGACAGCCTGCAGGCACCGAACTGTGCGCGTGTGTGGGCGTGGGCCAGGGAGAGAGGGTGGGTGCGTGCGTGCGGGAGTCGTAACGGGCGACAATGTGGCTCGACGTGCAATAGGACGGTTGACAGCCTGCAGGTACCGAACTGTGCATGTGCAGTGTGTGAGTGCGTGCGTGCATACGTGCAGGCTTGTTTGTGCTTGCAAGCGTGTGTGAGTCGTGGCGGCCGATACTGTAGCTCGAACGTAGGATTGCTGATGGGACCCAATGTTTTGAATCATAGTAGTGACTGTAAAGAAGTATATCACTGCCAAGGATAAATACATAGAGGGTGTAACAGATATTTTGTATTATGGTAACAAGTATATAATAAGTGGGAGGTATGTAAGAGCCCAAAGGATTTAACAGTATTCAAGTTTTTATAGATAGTAGCCCTTCTTATGATCCCGCTAACCCTTATCTTACATAATTTTGATAACATGTACAATATGTAAAATACGGACTTTAAAAGATTTCATAAGTAATTATCTTTCCAACAGAATCAAGATTCGAGTATGATCGAGATGCTGAAACGAAGACTAGAGAGCTCGATGAAATCTGAGCTGGAAACTCAAGAGAGGGAGCAGAAATTACTGAAGAGACTACAGCAACTGGAGAGTCAACTGCCACCTCCCGAACCTAGCGAGCAGCTTAAACTTGAGGTATGTGTTATTATTATTGTATATCTTATATAAGTTCTCACATCCTAGATATTATTGTTTTTGGCGTTGGTAGCGTAAGTAAAGCATTAAGGTGGGGGCTTGTTCCTCTCAGTATAGACTTTGCATGTTGGAGATGAGAAACAGGGGCCTCTCCTGGGAGCCAAATGGGTTTGCAATGTCGTACTCATCAATGATTTCCCACGAGCTGTCCTGCGGGTTTATTAATTTTTTTATCAAATGTATATTATGATCAGGTACTTCTGTATATAGGTTGGCGTCATTATATCATATGAATCATACACGTGTTGTCACTATAAATAGAATTTTTCGTGTCATAAAATAAGAGATTATACTATCCCCTTTTTATAAGTACAGTTTTTAGTTCCGCAAGTGGTCGTTAATAGTGTATATTCCGATATATTATTTGCCACGGTTTTAATAACAACCGTGTATGTTATACGAGTATAATTTGTTTCGCCGTTTCTTCCTCATAACGATACGTTGGAAACGGTGCTAACTATTGGACTTTCGAAAAGATTTTTTTTTGAGTCTACTTTGAATAAAATATTCTGATTTTGATTTTATCCCGTAACCCAGATGGACGCGTCGGCGCGTCTCCGCGGCGAGGCGGGCGTGCTGCGCGCGCAGCTGGAGCTGGAGCGCCGCGCCGCCGCAGAGCTGCGCGACGCGCTGCAGCTCGCGCGTCGCGCAGCACGCGCAGAGACCGACGCAAGGGCGCACGCCTGCGCGGCGCTCAGGACTGAGCTGGCTGAGCTGAGGAGGTAGGTGTGGCGAAGTACGCAACGGCACATGTAGCCGCGTAGCTGGCGTAACGCGCCGCACACGCTGAACTGGCTGCACTGCGGACCAAGCTCGTGAAGCTTAGAAGATCACTGACTTCCTTCATTTAGATTCACATACTATGTGGTCCACATACACACAGACACGTGCATCCACATACTGATACACGCGTCACACATGAACACCCTTTGCGCACTAAAGAAGCTATTACATAGTTTAAAACTTTAATAAATCTTCAAAATTATCGTCATGTATGATGTATGGTAATATTGGATGTATAATGTTTAATTCATTCCATTCATCCACATTTTATATTTTGGGGATGTCTCCAAGTGTACATACATTCGACGTGTACGTCAGGATTATAAAATATCGCAAACATTTCGTCGTTACGCCTCTAGTCACAAAACAACGATTCAATGTATAAATTAAAATAACGATATGTGTAGTTCTTAATGTCGTCATTATTTTTAACACTGAATATAAATATCTATAATTATCTATAACACTATTAGTAATCGTCGCAATTATATATCGCAATATTATTTCCAGATTAAAACACGACGAGGGCGTAGAACTTGCCCGTGCTAAAGAATTACTCCGCACACAAAGCGCCACCATCATGGAGCTGGAGAACAAACTGAACTCCACCTCCAAGCAGCGACCTCTTAATGATACCATGGTAAATAGACGCATTTTTTGCGTGTTTTGCGTGATGTGTTCATTCTGCGTTTGTACATTTTGCATTTTGTACATTTTGCGATTTGTACTTTTTGAGAGCGGTGCTCATTTCGCGTTTAGTTCATTATGCTCCGAAGCGTAAATTACTTCTTCAAGCCGCTCTGGTTTTGTACATTACAATTTTCAATTTACAAAAATACAAATAGGTGATTTTTTTAATGCAGTTACTTCTGGCTCTCGCAGCTTGATTTGACGTATACAACAAGGTCGCTGTGGTCTTACAAATAAGATTTTTCTAATATTATTTCATATACTTCTATAGACTAGTGTATAGTACTATCGGATTTTTGATGCTAAAAGAATATTTCCCACACCCAGACGGAGATCCAGAGCCACAAGACGGAGGTGTCGCGCGAGATGTCGACGCTGCGGCGCTGCCTGGCCGCCGCGCCCGCCGCGCCCGACGCGCCCGCCACCAACGACGACAAGGACCAGGCCGTAAGTCCCCGCCCGCACCGCCACGCGTCGCCACGCGCGCCGCCAGTGCACGCGCTAACACACACGTGTGCGTGCACGCACTCGTGTACGTGCACACACGTGCATACGTACACAGATCCATACGCATACGCACGCTTGTATTTTTGAATTATTCAATTATATTTTATGTACCTATGTAAGACTGAAGCAGTTTTTTTTTTTTTTTTTATCGTGTAAAGGTAGCAAACGAGCATGCAGTCCACCTGATGGTAAGTGGCCACTGCCGCCCATG
>DWNR01005178.1:0-10334 GCA_018250455.1 Polygonus leo
ATTTGGATAACAATATCTATAATTTTTTAATAGTGGGCCATGTTAGGAAGCGGGCCATCTTAGGGCATCCTACTATAGTATGGAAGAAAAATACAAAAGTAAGTAAGTAATGAACATTTCTATGGAAACATTATTAATGCACTGAGAAAAGTATTACCTGTAAACTGAGGTCATACCAGTATTTTAAACTATGACAATGGAGTCATTACTCGGATTAGCTAAAGAATTTATAACAGTATTTATATAAAAACATACTCCTATTTGTTTGTTCATAACCCTTTGAATTACTTAACACTCTGTGGTTATCAATCACGCCTAATATACACTGACAAGTCTTAAAGTATTACCAATTAATTCTAATTGTATTACGAAACATTAATTTAGGAACTAGGTCTAACTTATTTGCCCATTAATGCATGAGCATCGTTTCCTTTAATAAAGTTATATTGCTAACAGGCGTTAAATTAATATTTTATACCTTATCTTGTTTTGGATCTTTACACTTTATATTCTATTACATCCATATAAGTAAAACAGGTAAATTAAGAATTTAAATCTTCAACTCAAATTTAAAGTTAAATTTCTTAATATAATCTTCAGCTAAACTTTAAGTTATCTCTAATTATGATCAGCAAATTTTGCCCAATTGTTTTTACATGGAAAATAAATAAAAGTTAGGATTTGAAAATTACTCGTTCGAATTCACGGTAAAACCATAGTAAGCGATAAAACTAGCTAGGTTTTTGAGAAAGCAAAAGAACAATCTGCTTATCAAACGCTTAGCGCGTTGCCAAAGTGGCTTACTCATAGCAATTGCTCATTGGTATTCGTAAAACTGTTAATCGTATTAGCGTTCGGACGAACTGATTGTAATTATGAAACGTTTAAGCTCGTTATGACTTCAAAATCAATAGTTGCTATGATATAAAAGGAATGTGGCTAACATATTAATAATATCATCAATTGTAACGTTTTAAAATGATCAATTTTTCATTGACTAGATTATCGAATATTTTCGGGACATGGTTAGAGTTATGCCCAATAAGACAAACCTTTATTCAATATAATTTTGAAGGGATAATTTCGAGGAGTAATACTTCGATGATGACATAAATAGGCCTTTAAAGGGAAATATTTAGATTAACATTAATAAGAATTAATCCTTATGTCATTAATAGATTTAATGAAATGCTTATTATTAACTGAAAATTATTATGATAAAATTGTAAAATTTTCCTTTTGAATGAAAAAAAGTATTCGCATACCCATGTATGAAAGCATTTAATGCTCAGAGCAAATAAACAGTATCGGATTCTTCTCTTAGCAATTAATGGGAGACGAGGTTGGCATTCACTTTACAATAACTGCAGAAAGAGTGTAAACGAAGCCATGAATCGTTAGCGTTAACTTTGTATTAGTTTTACTGTCGCTACTACTTTCGACAATGTATCAACTTTGAAACGTAAACTGCTCGCGCAAATATCGCGCGAGCAGTTTATCAATGCTTTCAGGTGTATCATGTTCCTTGGTTTCCCCGTTGTTTATCAGCAATTTCCCTCAGATTGATGTGCTAAGTCAAAACTCATGTATTTTAATGCTTAAGCTGACCAATGTTTGTAGAGTGCATGCCTTAGCACCACTGCAAAACCACTGAGCAAATATAGATATACCATAAAACACTCGAGTACATCCGACCTTTCTTTGAGTACTACACTCGGATTGGAGCTGCTCTGACGTTGTCAACTTACTTGTCTTTGTTTCTCGATGTAGAAAGGAATTCCAAGTTATGTAGATGTATATAATGGATACCTACTGGAGTAAACTAGTATAGAATAGCAAATTTTGTAGTTTCACGTGAAAAAAAGAATACGAATATTTACGTGAAGTAAGTATGAAATGTTAAGAATATAGTATAAAGAATAATATATAAACAATTAGCCTATGGAATAAATATCTTTAAAGCCGAAGACCAATAAACTGATCCAAGGTCTTAATGAAAATATTTCAATACAACCGAGATAGGTACTTTGATAGTTTTCAAAAATATATTTATTACTGCCAAGAAAATGAATTTCCATGTGCACTTTTCTCCTGGTCTTCATATTTGTGTGGAGTTTTTAGAGCTACGACCTAAACTGTTTTTTTATACATATCCTGGTCTTCCGCTGGGAAAGTACGAAAACAATTGCGAAGGATTCAAACCTGAATCCATCTTAACTTCTATAACTTGCCATGTCTTTAAGAGTATTATGGAGAACTCGTAGTTGCCTTTCGATTTTATTAGCCTAACTCAAGTAAATCATAATAAAATTCTAACACACACCACACTACTAAGTAAGAACGTATGTATCATATCTGTATTAGAACTAAGAAATCACTTCGTGGAATTACGAAAAACGATCATAAAACTGTCATCGTTTTGCATACATTTTTTGCAAAATCCTCAAATTGCATTAGCACCTCATATCCATCTCTTGTCTTAAAGTTCGACGACTGGGAAGATTAAAGCAGTTTACGCATACGTACTCAAGTATTCGAAAGGTAAACATGTTTGTGAATACACCGCAAATATTTCGACTGGGGTAAACTGGAGAGTAGATGCATATCGGATTACGAAATCTAATTCTACATATGTATCCATAATGGGGACAATTAGTACATACCATATAGATAATTTTGTAACTTAATACAACTATGTAAATGTTTGTCAAAAGACACGCTCAATATTTTGCGAACAAAGTAAAGTATTTTAATTCATATTCTATTATTAAGACCCCGAACTTCCTAAACCGTAATAGACGTAATGTTGAGATTTAACAGGATGTATCACTGCGGCCGTAAAAACAACAAATACTAAAAATTAAAAATTAAT
The DNA here is from genome assembly GCA_018250455.1 of Polygonus leo. Taxonomy (NCBI): domain Eukaryota; kingdom Metazoa; phylum Arthropoda; class Insecta; order Lepidoptera; family Hesperiidae; genus Polygonus; species Polygonus leo. The sequence goes on from DWNR01005178.1 coordinate 2,873, forward strand.
AACAAAATTATTTTATTACGTTAAATATAGTGTGTGAGTTTCTAATTTATAACTTCTGTTGAAAAATACACGACTCAAACAGTGGTAAATAATAACTTGCATAGGTACACAGAACCCTTGACCGATTTAATATGATCATGTGACATCGCAAGCCCGTTCTGCTCATTACAGATGTTTAGATTTTGTGATCCGGAATTTTACTAACAAACCGTTTGTTCTCAAAATCATCTAATTAATGCAAAAGCACGTCCGGACCGTTTGGATATGTGTATTTAAATTTTGTATGCGCCATATATGTAAAATCGTGATTTAAAATTGTTGTGCAAATATTGCGATAAGTGAAATGAACATTATGTAATTACACAGCGCTTAATATAGGAACCGTGTTAGTAGCGTTTGTAGTGTTTGCATTTTTGTAATATTTTAAAAATATTTGGTTTGTTCTCGTAATACGTATTAGTGTATTTGAATTTTAATTAATTACTCGGCATTGAATCCTCTTAAGGACCACTAATACAAACTGCAACAATCCTTCAAGCTGGCAAAATATTGAAAGACTGTATTATCATCACCGAGTAATGTCAATATGTGAAGGTAATTGCTATTGTAGTTGATAGCTGGTTCAATGTTAGCGGTTTGGTACAAACAGAACGTTTGTTTCATTTCATTGCACAAGGCGTCGAGAATTAAGCGAGTTTTCGTGAAATCTCAAGGAATTTATTAAGAAAGAATTAGTGTTGAAACTGCAAACATGCTAATCGCAAGCGATTGCGCAATAGAACGTGTGTCTTGCCCGACACTATCAAGGTTCGAAGTATCAGAGGAAGAAAATATGGTTATTAGGATGGCACCGCGCGACCACACGCCAGAACAATTACGTGGACTTCTTTAATGGAAACCGCAACGCTCAGCTTGGATTCCACGCCGCGCTCTACGTGGGCTCGCGACTACGGCGCGCAATAAACCGATTGACCATACAAATTTGTAGTGACTTGTATGAGGATTTCTGTTGATGTATTGTCATTAAGCTTACTTTATTACAACTAAAAAAAATCAAAAACGTGTCAACTCATTTAAAAAAAATATTCTATAAAACAAGACATATTTAAATTTACCCAATTTCAACCAAAAAATTAAGTAAGTGGGGAAACACGAGGAGAAAGACTAAATATGTTCATATCATATCTATATCATACGTATACGCTAATTTCCCTCTATGTGTGTATTTATTTGCTTAAAAAAACGGAAAACCCAATGTATCCAAGTACATATACAATTTGAACCAAAACTAATCGGCATCAATGAGTACATTACAACTAAAGCGGTCTATTTGAATCGTCTTGCTTCAAATTTTCGTTGTATTGCGTCAATAGTTACCAAGCATCTATTTCACTGAAATATATATTTGTTGTAAATTGTAATGGAAGTCAAAATCGCAATGTTTGCAAACTGTATATGAATACAGCGTAAGTCTCACAGGAGGGCCGCCTTACGCCCACTCATTTAATAAAAACAGACAAATACATTAAAGGAAAATCTCAAATCGATAAACACTTTAAGTCACTTGGTGCACATCATTTAATCTTATATGACATGGAATGAGTTTATTTACAAAAGCAATATGCGAGTGTACCTTCTATTGTTATTGACCGCCTCGGAACAGGAACAAAAGAGGTTAAATAAATACGCTCCTATAAATGTTGTTATGAGGACGTTGATTTCCGTATTAATTTGTGGCGCTTTCTATGCGGAACAATAATAATAAATTTAGTATTATATAAAATAGTTTTAGTTCTTTCCAATATTTTCAAAGGCCCCAAGCTTAATATTAAAATTATTAAAACCATTCTTCATTCCTAATGTACTAGTACTGAAACTAAACGAAGAAAAATGTCGGAGCTCTATGCGAAATTTACACCCTAAATGGAACCACTAAGATACCACCTCCACATCTCCAAGAGAGAGCTTACGAGGGAGCAATGAGCTAACGAGACCGACTATTTAGGTTATTTTAACGTTAAAATTTCTTGTAGATTATGCCTTAAATTATCGCTTACCTACCGCCAAACGTCCTATATATTTGCATTTATAGCTTCACGCTTTTACCGCAATGCCACTCTTTAAAAATCAATCTTTGTAACATGTGAGCATATCCATACTTCATTCGCCCACTAACACTTTGAGTCAACTGTAAATTGTTGAAATTAGGAAAAACAAACTCCAATACATGGATTGAAATTCCATTCGTACTATGTTTGAGCCGTCTAAATATAGCTGCGTTTAACTATCTTTTTCCTCAGCGATTATAATACGCAAACATCTCGCCACCCGTTAAACTTGTAGGCGTGAAGATATCTGTAATGTTTATCTGAATTACCAGGAGCCCAGCGCCTAACAAGCATTGTAAGAGTATGTATTTATTATCTCTAACAGAGGCCTCGCATGTTTGCTAGAAGTGACTGGTTTGCCGCTACTAAATATATTGTTATAATATAAATGATCGTAGAACAAAACATATTCGGAAAAAATATAGATGATGGTGGATTAAAGTAAAGCTCTTTACATCATTATCATAGCTGTTATGGTTCACGAGATAAACTCAAAAAAATAATCAAAGGGGTACATCACCCCCACTCAAAGAACTATAATTTAAATTCACAACATTTTTTTTATTAAAAAAAAAACGATTTAAAATGCTTAGTTAGCCCTTTTCAGCGCGGTTTTATCGTACTCTATTGCTTGTTTTAATGCCAGTGGGCAATGAAAGTGACGTAAATATGCGGAAAATGTCAAAAGATATTATCGTGCATTATAACAGTACCGTAAAGTTAGACCGTTCTTTGACTTAACCTATTTGCATACATGTGTCTAGCAGTTTCACATGCTCTTGTAAATAAAGCCTCAGTAAAACGTCACAACTAACAAATTTTCACTTCTAAAATACAACATTCTTGCTTTGATATGTTTATAATATCGCTAATTGTGTGAGGTTGGTTAACTCTAGTGTAGTTATATTATATATTAATTAACTAGCTAAACTTTAGGGTTTCATACAATTATGAGTGCTGTATTCAGGCAATATAGACTCCACTAAGAGGAATTCAAACTCGGTGCAATAGCTTCAGGGAATTTATGATTATACTATAATATGTACCTTAACATTGTACGTAACGCATAGAAGTTATGTGGCTGATGAACAAAATTAAAGATCATGACATAGAGAAAACCTGACTAGGAAATAATGTCTAGGGCCGCTTTCTTTGCACATATGGATGATAATTTGAAAACTTCAACAGTGTAATTCATGAATCACACGGATCGCCACAATGGGCCTATTTTTTTTTGGTTGAAGAAAAATCGATAAAAAAGCTATTATGCTGCTTTATAAATAGGATAACTTGGCGTTCTAACAAAGCTTTTAGATGATTAAGCGGCAGCAACACATTTTATGCACTATTGCTCCATGCATCTCTCCTACAGAACTCGACGAGATATACTCGTAGCATAAATCTGATATAGCATGTTATATAAAAATATATTGAGCTCTGGTGATCTTTTCAATATAAAAATATATTTCAGACCATAATATTTCTTCTTTAATTTTATGAAGGCTCTTCTGAAGATCTTTAAACAATATTTGCAACATGTTATTGTTACACATTTAAGTGTAATTGGCGATATCAGTTTCGTAGAACATGTCAAATGAACTATATTATTAAAGCGATTGCAACATTGTCATCTCGGTCTCAGTAACACAAAAACTCTTTATATTGTGGTTAGTTACAGAACTGACGATCATAAAACAAAATTATATGGCGAGGTTGTTACACGAGGCATATTTGTAAATCGATTTTCTCAACATTTGAACCTGGTGCAAACTCAACAGCTGTAATAAACTTAACCTAGTCTGATACTAGAATTCTTTATTAGTTTGTTGTTAATGCCGTCAGCGGATGTATGTATAAAAATATAATAAAAATAGGTTTTATTAAAAAGTGTCATAAAAAAACATGCCGTACAACTGATAGTAAATGGTCACTGCCGCTGATAGACATTTGTATTTAACCTCAAGTTCGATTGAATAGTACCTGTTGACTGATGACCAAAATTTTCGCCTTGTATAAACAAAGAATATTAACATAGTTCAAGAAAAATTCTAAACATCATTATACATGTTTACTTGGACAAGATTCGAACTTTGAACTTTTAAAACACCAATGAGGTGCACAATGCAACTTTAAAATTTCCATTTCAATCTTATCAGCACGATTGCGCGTTTTGCAAATAAGACACTTCTATTCCCAACTTCAATTCTCACAAGTGCAATTGGACTGCTTTGTTTGCAAATAAGGGATTTCCATTCCAAATTTAAAATCTCGCAAGTGCATTAGCGCTCTTTTGTTCCAGATAAGACTCTCGTTCCAAATTCGAATTCTCACAAAAGTAATTGCTATGGCGCACTTTTGCTTGCAAATAAGTTTCCATTCCAAATTCAAAACCTTACAAATGCATTTACGATTATTTGCATTAAAACCAGATTTCCATTCCAAATTCGAATCTGACTAGTTCGTTAATGCAATCAAAAGTGCAATAGTCTACAATAGACGTGGCGATAAGGGCGCTTGACATAGAATTGTCCTGAACGAACTGTAACCCAGTTCTAACTGAAGTCGGATCTCGAGTATCTCAGACACTTTTGGTCGAGTGCCGCTGTGATGCCAACATCACACATGCTCTGTCGATGTTCAATTTTTGTTTATTAGTTTTAGCTTTCTGACGAAGTAAAATGACAAGTCAAAGGAAAAAATTACACAAAACGTAATTTCAAATTAATTATCTCTGATTTAAAGTTTGTCTTTTGTTATAAAAACGGCCCAATACATGTAAGCTCTTGAATATATTAAACATCTTTTTAGCAGCGATTATAATAATGATTAGCATACTACTCAAAATCTGATTTAATTAAAAAGAGAAGACTAACCTACTCACTTATTAACTAAATAACTACAATACTTTTGTACCAAAGTTTTAAGGTAAGAGGACCTAAATGCAAATTCAATTTCAGACAGTAAAAAAATCCCTTGAGATTTCCATTACTTTTCACACTATGACATCAATTTCGGAACTGGTTTTGAACATAATACTCTATCAATGTACCGGTGATTAACATCTACACCTACACCTTACTCAACGCACTGCAATTGTACCAAAATCTGTCATTGTTTGCGCTACACTTAGATCTAACATTACATCGTGGAAGGAGTAATTAATTATTCACACATCATCATTAATTTTTGTAAGCGCAGTGTCAAATGAGTTTCGTCACGTTTTTCTCAGAACAATACAATGGATCAAGATAACTCGAGTCATCATTAAGGAATTTAATCTAATAGGAGTAGCCTTTAAGTCTGTACGAGGAAAGATTAGTGTCTTTTTCATTAAATTGACGTCAAAAGGCACGTCAAACGTTTTTCTTTACAGATTACTAATAGCATGAAGTGGGAACATCCATTTATCTAAGGTTTTTTGGGTGTTTCACTTTACATGTGATTCATAAACGTCTCAGTTTAAAATTATAATTATATATTATGTACCAATTAGGCAACTCTGGCGACCTTGAATAAATCCAAGGAATTTGCCCTAGAGACTCGTTCAATAAAACCTGTCCTGAACAAAAGCAGAACAAATGCTCTGGGTTAACCAGCTGAACGATAGACGCTTCAGAAACACAATAGGGTTAATAGTTCTCTGGGCACAATCCGACTACGATATTCTTATCAGAAATCACAATAACACCTTTTATAACAATAGCAAATTTTAGTTTATTTACTACATACTATTATTACTTTTATAGGATGGATTTCCGCAAAGGAACGCCTAATACTATTTGTTTACTTCATAACTAATAGAACTAGAACAAAACAAAGAAATTTATAATTAAATTTTACAACATTTTTCTCGACATTTTCCATTCTCGAAACAAAGACAAATTATAAATGTATCACCCTCTTCAGAAGAACAAAGACTATTGCAAAGTGACAAGAAATGTATTTTAAGCTGGTAGTAATTCAATTCAGTCAATACGATCATTGTTAATGATTGTTAATGTTAATGATAAATTGTTAATGACAAAATTATTACTACACACGTACTTGAACCACTATAACATAAGAGAAATTCACTTACACGTCTTCATTATATTATCGCATCGATTGTTAAATCGCATCACACTATCAAGTAATCGGCCTATAAGGGTATTATCACACTACGATGCGTGCGGATGCGTTTTTTTTAAACTGATGTACCTAACTTCTATTTGCATAGAAACCACGCCGGGTGAAACACACCAACATTCTAAATTCAAAGCTTTTATTTATCTTTAGGTGTATATAATACTCTCGACGAAAGTTGTAGTACAAAATTGCTTCGTTTTTAAACAATTTGTCGGCTTTCAAAAACTTTGACAGACTAAGACAGATCATAAATCCGCAGAAAACAGTGCTGAAAAATAACTCCCAGCTAACTTTGTAAGAAAAACAGTTATATGAGCCTCTGAAAATTCTCAGTTTGTATATTTAATACGAAGAGTACAGCAAACTGAGAATGCCTCTTTACGCAGATAGTTTCTATAACAGCCAAGCTAAATCAAGTAAACACGGGTCGCTTTTGTCCAGTTACATCAAAATGTCTCAATTTGTCTAAAAATACGCAAGGTAACATACTAACCATGCCTATAGGCAGATATTTTTATGGCAGTCGCACTTCCCAGTTCCCTTCGCGTGGCGAACAGCAGTGTGTTAACCACTTAAGTGGTGAATTCGCTACACGCTCGCGTGCTGAAAGTGGGTGAACGCGCCTGAATGAGGTTGGGGTCACTGAATTAATCCAATTGATATTAGAAGCCGCTCCAATGTGTTGGCAGTTTCTTAGCGACGCCTGTTATTTCTATTATCAAACTAATACGTATATTTCTGATGAGTGAAGTATATTAAAACACACTGGTTTAGGTTTTATAACATAAAATGGAACTTTTGTTTACAAAATACGAGTAAGTAATTTTCCTAAGTCTATATATGCTTATTTGCATATAGCCAGAAGTCAATCACTTATTTGTACTTTTTTATTTGTCTTAATACCATTTTTATCAGCCATTTTACATAACTAATTGAATTTGTGAACTGTTACTCCTTGTCAAAATAGCATCATATTTATCACGACTAATATGGCCAAACCGTCTTCAAATACCCATTTAAATTTAGCATGAGTTACAGTTGCCCACTTAATATCAAGACGGTATGCTCATTTACAACGTCCATTGCATTAGGAATAGTTTCGACAAAATTGATACTCGTACCTATTTGCCAAAATATTGAAGTTATGTAAGATAATGTCAGGTGGTAGAACTCATGTAGTTCGACCGGGGAGGTACCACCGCCACCCTCATAATCCTCCGTGAAGCAAT
>DWNR01005179.1:0-10333 GCA_018250455.1 Polygonus leo
ATAAAAAAAACCCTTATCCTCGGGAGTTCTAATCTTGGCACACACATATACACTTGTTTGTGATAGAAATACATAGAAATAGAGAGGCATTAATGGGATCTATACCGTTTTTCCTTATCTAAGTTTATTTATCAGACGAATCTCGTCGCACGTTAAAAAACTTAACTTCAAAAAATATTTTTCTAATATTAAGACAAAATTCTAAAAACTTTCTAAACCTTTTGTTGAAACCGCGCATTCATTAACCCTTGACTGCTTATTAATTTTGTCGCGTTTGTACAAACTCGATAATGGAGTTGGAAAGAAAACTTGGCGGTGACGGGTGGGATGGGAGTGGAATACTGATTTGCAATTAAGAATTCTAGACTTTGAGTTTTGTAGAGTTCTATTTAAAAAAGAAATAAAAATCTCCTTCTAGTAAATGTCTTCAAAAGTTCAAATCTTGGTATTCGCACACACACATACACTCGTTAGTAATAGAAAGATATAATAATAGAGAGGCGTATGGATGGAACTAAGCCATTTTTCCTTACCTTAGTTTTCTACCAGACGAATCTCGTTAAAAATCTTAACTCCCAAAAATGATTTTCAAATATTAAGACAAAATTCTAGAACTTTCTTTGAACATTGACCCGCCTGTTGAAACCGCGCATTCATTAACCCTTAACTGCTTGTTAATTGTGTCGCGTTTGTACAAACTCTATAATGGGGTTGGAAAGAAAACTTGCCGGCGACGGGTTGGATGGGAGTGGAATACTGATTTCCAATTAAGTATTCTGAACTATGTGTTTTGTAGAGTCCTATTTAAAAAAAGAAATATAAAAACGGCTTACAGTAAGGCCCTTGGGAGCTTAATTTTGGTATTCGCACACACACACACACACACACATACACTCGTTTGTAATAGAAAGACATAGAAATAGAGAGGCATTAAAGAGAGCTAAACCATTTTTCTGGTGGTATTCTAAAGAGGGAGAAAAGACAAATTATTTTGATGCTTTTGTCGATAAAATTACGTATAGATATTAAATGAACAATTAAGTTTTAAATACTTGCAATACTCTCATATGTTGCATTTGTCTTTTTTCTAGTATTTAAATAGCAAACGCATGCAGCCTGACGACAATATCTATTGCCGCCCATGGACACCAGTAATAAATCCTTAGATACGATTGAAGTCCATCGAGGTTTATAAAATATTAGCACCCATCAGAACTGAAATCGCCTATTTTATAAGCTAGTACCTGACCGAGCTGCAAATTGAATCAAAAACCTCACCCACGTAACAAAATTATCTTTACTTGAATCTAGTATCTAGCGGAAGAGAATATTATTATAATACATTAAGTCCCACGTATAAAATGTATAAAATTGAAATTTCCTTGCACATTCTGCACTCTTATGCAACTTGCCAACTGAGATATGTCACTTGAATTGACAATGAGCGCCCCCGGCTGGTGGAGGGAGGGTATGGCCACGACTCTAGAACAAGCGACATGACATAGCGAATTAAAATACTTAACCTTACCTATTTCTTACCGCTTCTTCTTAAAAATGAGCGCTTGGAGCTGGTTTTGGGAGGGTATGGCCACGACACTGATATAGGCGATGTAATTTAGCAAATTGAGATATTTAATTTAATTTGTCAGGTAGTAGAACTCATCTAGTTCGATCGATGGAGGTACCACCGCCACCCTCATAATCCTCCGTGAAGCAATTTATTGTGTTTCGGTATGGAGAGGCGTGGTTACCAGCTATACTTAAACGCGCGGCGAACATCTTAGTCCTCAGGGGTAGCAACGCATCTGTGACCAAATTTAGGCGTGACTCAATCGTACTTGAGGATGATTACTGATGTCCACGGGCGGCAGTTGCCACTTACCATCAGGTGGACTGCATGCTCGTTTGCTACCTTTACATAATAAAAAAAACATGAACATCGTTTTTCCCTTAATAAAGCAACACGAGATATGGTCCACTGCTCACCGAGTTCGGATGTAAAATTTGGTCTTTTTTATTTTTAAACTTATTTTGTACATATTAGGTACTAAAAGTAAATGGAATAGTATATATCGTAAATGTAAAACACAGATATTAGTATAGTAAACAATGTAGTTAACCGATCTTAAAGGTGAAGACTGGGAAAACCAAATCAATTTTTAAAGATGTCATAAAACAAAACAATAATTTAATTGAATTGTTTATGTTTTAAAATATCTGCGATTAACTAAATTTATTCAATGGACTTTTTTGTCTTTTCATGTACCACTAAATCGAAAATCGCTATTTTTTCACGGGGTTTTCAATCAAACAACATCACAGAGCAGTGTTTAAATTTCTGACAACATAATTTAGGACTTTTCAGTGAAGCTAAACATTAGTTTTTAGTTTTATTATTTACTTTTATTAAAGCCGATTAGGTGTGGTCGCCGGTTATACTTACAAGCGAGGCGAACATCTTAGTACTTGAGGGTGATTTACATGATGTACATGGGCGGCAGTGACCACTTACCATCAGGTGGACTGCATGCTCGTTTGCTACTTTTAAAAATAAAAAAAATATATATCTTGTGATTGACGGACAGACGGCCAGCGATATCTAAGTTCCATTGGCATATAATAGGCTTCCATTGGCAGTTTGGACTCCGACTCTCAAAACATAAACTAATAAAAGTAATAAATAGTATAAAACAAGTTATTAAATAACATAGATAACCAGTTGTAAGGATGATCAGTTTAATAACGTTATATAACTGATCTTTGAGACGCAGTCGAGTCAGTGTGCGGGCGTCGTTAGATGAGTGAACATGAAGCTTATTGTGTGTGCAGTGATCTCTATAGCTATTGCCGTAAGTTTATTACTCTAATTTGGGTTTTTCGTAGCTTCTTAATTTTGCGGCATTACAATAATAATAATGATGACACATTATTAAATTGTACACAAAAGAGTAGAAGGTTTTAGTGTTAAAATACTTATTCTGCATTAGGATAAAATACTTTTTGTAATTGTTTTGTTAAAAAAATATTATGATAAATCTGGTAGTAAGTGACCAAACGATTAAATATGATTAAAAATAGGAATTATGAAGTAAGGTCCCATTTCATGTAAATAATATGCGATTAGTGGCACTATTAAATAAATGAAATTCATTTTGGTCTTATTCCGAAAAAGTACGTTATATTCAAAAATCACAACAATATATATTTGTTATTGTTGGAAGTTCATCCTAAAAGGTCACATAAAGATCCAATAACCTTTGCTTTCAATACCACGGCGAGATCTTTATTTTTATTGAGATAATTGATTCACATATTACGGCGCTTTTTGGTACAAAATACCATTAGTTAAAAAATAAAAATTATGCAAACAATGTTCTCATTACTTAATATTTTTACGAAAACAAAAGGGGATTGGCCCCAGTTAAAAATGTTTTACATATTAAATATATTCAATGTGTTTTTCCGAAAAAAAAATGTTAAAAATGCCAATGACAGGTATATAAATGCCTATGGGTACTACCTACAACTATTGGTAGGTAAATCGTCTCAAAAGGTCACATAAAGATCTAATAACCTTTGGTTTCAATACTACCGTGAGATCTGTTTTGTTTTGATTCAGATTATTGCGACAGTGACATAATCTCTGACCTTTAGCTGTTCGGTTAAGGTTTTATCTAATATTCATTTAATAATGATTCTCGAAACTATCAAGAATTTTACCAGATTAAAATTAATTTTGATTATTATTGACGACCCAATAGGTAGCGGTCACCATACCGGTCTGCCTTGCAGAGGATCACGGGTTCGATTCCCACCCAGACAGAAATTTGAATGATGAATTTAGATTTCTATTCTAGGTCTGTGTGTCCATGGCACCCACGACATAGGGAATATTAGGAGCTATCTTTTCCTTCTATATATTTTTTTGTATGTAATATATGTTGTAGTTCTCAGAAAAAAAATCGGTGTTTTTAAATTTAGAGATAAGAATACTGATTATAATTTGCGGTTTTCCCGTATTCAAATAATATGATGTTGACATATTCTTGCTATGTCTATGACGTTTATAACGTTGGCGTTCTACATCATTTATTCGGTGGTAGAACTCGTTTAGTTCGCCCGGGGAGGTACCACCGTTATTCCTCATTATCCTCCGTGAAGCAATTTATTGTGTTTGGGTTTGCAGATACGTAAATTTAGAGAGTAAAATGATGAATTATAGAGACTAAACGAAGTGAAGAGATCGAGTAATTAAAATTAGTCCCGTCTATATAATATTTATATTTTAAACTTAATTTACACGATGTTAAGACATTTCTGTAAAAGCTGGTCTGTCGCGGGGAGGGTCTCGGGTTCCGTTCCTAGGCAGTTAAGTCTGAATGATTAATGGATGATGGATTGGTCTTTTGGGTCCAGACATTTTTTCATCCATGACGCATACATAGGTAATGCTATTGCAACAAATCCATAGGCAACACTATTGCAGGTTATGAGTGTGGAAAGTGTCATTATGTACTTACCTACCTTATTCCGGATCCAAGATGTCGTCAAACCTGGTCATTTGGAAGGCTTGCGAGAGGAAACAGGTCCAACACGTCTTATTATTATTATATTGCAATACATGTATGTATAATAATATAGTATCTTATAAATTAGATAATTATCGTTAATTTCCACCTGAAATACGGAGAAGGGAAACCTTGAATATGTTTAATATTATATTTTTAATTCAGTATTAATTATTATTCGATTTCCTTACGCTGCAATTATCTCTTAAATAATATAATATTTAAATTATTTTTTAATTGAAATAATTTACAAAATAAATAGCCTTTAGTTAAACTTAGTTTTTAAAATTCCAAGCTCTTATACGTCGGGTACACAGACCGAATTCAGATACCTCAGATTTTCAAAATAATGTACGTATTAAAAAATATTTTTCTTGTTTTTGGACGAAGGCAATATTTTCTATGTTATTATGTAACATAAAGTTATAATTGATTTGTGTGTCTTTGTGTCTTTTATAATTATAAATAGACAAGCAATTAAAATTATTTTAATAACGTATTAAATAAAAACATATTACGTGCAAAAAACAGTTATTGTTAAAGACTTAACCTTCTGTACTATATATAATACTAGTGTAGCCCAGCAGAAGAAATTCCATTTCAAAACTTAATCGATTTTATAATTACCTTCTTAAGTATTATATAGATATTGGGGTTATAGAAAATGTCACTAATATTTAGAGTTAAAAATCATTGGACCAAAGTGAACGTATACCTACATAAGTATACTAATTACTGTGTGAACCGAATGCTCTACTTTATCGCATTACCAAAAACGTAATCTAGTATATTTTATTTACTGTATATGTTATTTTAATGCGATACAATTATCTTATACCTATATAAAAATGAAATGACGCTTATTAGTCTCGCTAAAACTCGAGAACGATTGAATCTATTTGGCTAATTTAAAATGTTTGAAATAATTCTACTTGAAAACCAAACAATTACCACGAAACTACGAAACTTAAATTTTAGACTTCATGAGCATTTAAAAACGAGCCTGATACCAAATATCAATACATAGAATAGCATCGCCAATCGACATTGGAGTAACGCGGCATTTGCACACAGAACTGTATTTAACTATATTTTGCAGGCTTTTTCCATTTATAAGAATTAGAGATGGTAAACTGGGATCGATTAATCGAAGTATGGATTTTTTCAGACTTTTAATCGGTCTTAAGGTATGATTCGATTCATCGAGTAAATTAGACAACCAAAAATCGATTCTATTAGATTTGTTTTCTTGTAATAACTGTGTATGTGGTTGTATGTACAAAGTATTAATAATAAGTATCAATTAATACCTTAAAAATAGCTAATATCAATAAATATTTTGATGTTTGTAGAATTGATCGATATTTTTATTTATTTATTGTATTCTGAATCAATATTTTATTCGAAAATAATAAAATAGTGATGCAGTATACAAAATAAAAATATCGATAAAACAATAAAATATTGATGCAAAATAAAAATATCGATTTATTTCCTGATAAAGATCACTCGTGCTCATAAAAATGGTAGTAGCGAATTGATTATACGAAGCATAGAGTCGTGGTAATTTAATTGTATAAAGAAATAATCAGTAAATAAATAATCAGACACGCTATTTTGTTATTATGCATACCTACGTATGCAATAGGGATTGATCAATCATAAAATAATTATTGCAACGTGACCTAGCTTATTTTGGTTTTACGTCAGTTCATATTTCCTACATAATGATCAGATTTGCTTATAAAAAATAAGTAATTATTCTTATTTATGTTTTCCTGCACTGTTAGGTAACACGAATTATTCATCATCTTAATCCATGCAGTCTCACTGATGGCCCAGAGTCATACATAACCGGTGCCATACATAGTCCACCGAAAATAACGAAATTACAGATATAGACATATTTAGGAATTTGAAAACGTTATCATTACTTTTTCATATATCCATTTACTTAAACGACGCATAAACTAATGGTACTTCACTGGGACTCGAATTCTGGTCCCTTGAAATGAACTGGACCCTATCATTGGGGTACCATCACAAGTGATTATTACAACTTTTTATATGCATATGAATCAAAAACTTAAATCCGGTCAAAGGTCTCCCTAAGTTTAAACCCAGATTATTCGAGGAAATTCTCGAACGTGGGGCACAAAATCACTTACCCGCTATTAGCTTCTAGTAAACAATTTCATAAATATCATATTTTTTTCAGTTTACTGACGCAGTGAAGGCGCCATGTATAGAACTCAGCGATGGTACCCAGATGCCGGTGGTCGCTTTGGGGACTGGACGAGGCACTGCTAAAGAGGTAAACCATTGTTGCATCATATTATGTAACGCAATAGATATTTCTTTATTGTAGAAATGAAGCAAACGCGCATTCAGTCCAGCTGGTAGATGATTGCCGCTCATGGACATTTGTAATTATCCCCAAATATGATTGAATTGCACCTGATGTTGACACCAGATTCATGGATCCCTGAGGACCAAGATGTTTGCCTCGTATCGTGGTTGTCGGCTATACTTATAAACGAGGCGAACATCTTAGTCCTCAAGGGTAGTAACACACTTGTGGTCAACCTTGGGTCAATCGTACTTGGAAATGACTAGTAATGTCATCCCCAAGTACGATACCATCAGGTGGACTGCATGTTCGTTTGCTACCTTTACACAATAAATGATCAGTGTGAGTAAAAATCTGTTTTATACGAGCTCAGTTACAGTTTCAAATATCTCTACAATACAATGACTGCTTATCATAAGTGTTATGCATGCCCGTTTACTAGTATCCTATTATATAAATTGATTGTAGAAAGTTGTTACAACGGGCATTCAAATATAGAAATGGTTAAAAGCTGCTCCGGGTAGGTACTATTAGGTATTAAGCATAATGATTTGCAAATGAAAGTTTACTTTGTATTCATGTAACAACTTATGTAAAACTTATCTCATGTCAAGTATCAATTCTGTTAAAAAGAAAAATGTAAATATTTTTTTACTTACATTTTTCTATTCGAGGCACATTGCAAAATTCTTTGCGAGAACTGAAGACTAAAATGGTTGCTTATTATAACCGACTATGTGTGTTCGTACGACTTTTTAATTGAATAAAAAATTGCTAATAAACAACTGCAACGGGCCAGAAATTAGTAACAGTAGTATAGACTTGGATAAATCGTTCACAGTTTCTATAATGTAATAAACATTCTTTTAAGTACTTTTAAATTTGATCACTGATTTTTAAATAACCTATAGGTACCTAAATTTAGATTGTTCGTCAAGTTATTCAGAGTTTTAATTCACAATATTAGATTCCGAATTTTACAGATTATTATATTAAAAAAATATATACTGTATATACACAAAACAGGAAAACACGTCAAAAATTCGTGGTTATTCATAAATTAAAATAGTTTACTAAATCATTTAAGGCATTTCCCTTCTCGGTATCTTTATTATGTTATTTTAAATCTATGACTTAATGAGCACGCAAGTTGTTATTTTGAAGATTTGAAATTGTTATTGTTTCAAATTGGCATTTCCGCGTTTATTATTAGGTAAATATTTGAAGAATCTGGCAAATTATTATATTAATTTGTACCTATGTATGTAGATTTTTTTTATTGAGGAGTATCATCATCACAACTTATTATTGCCCCGCTCTGTAGGAATATCCTTCGACGACGAGAATGTTAGAGCATAGTTAATTGACTAGGTGCAAATTGGTAGATTTACCATATACCTACTTGAGATCTTTTCTTCAATCATTTTTGCGTCTATACCTCTTTTGTTCTGTTTTTTCTTTACCAAACTTTCTTCTACAAAAATTAAATAACAATTAAATTATTGAAACATGCCTCAGTAAAAATAACAGAGGTGCCTCCCTTTGATTTTAAATCACCCCTTCTTGTTTGAGAGACTGTCTTTTTATGACACTTTCTGGCAAAAAATAATATTGCTTAGAGTTATTTTTTAATTGAAAATTTAATAAGGACACTGGAGGCTTTACATCTTACTCTTAAAAAACTAGTAGTCTTCATAATTATTAGATACATGACGTTCTTGTAATTTCCCCGTCGGTCAAACTGGTTATCTAACAAACCTGTTACCTATAGTGTCGTTGAACTTAAGGTCAAAGCCAAGTTTACAATGGTAGTTATCATGTGAGGCTTGATAGCTGTCAATAAGTTTTTTGCAATCTGAAGTCAGCGGCTTAAACCTTATTGAATCAGATATTTGTACGACACTTACCTTTTTTCAGCAGAACAACTTTGAGATTAAAGTGTACTTCGACGCAACGTAATCACAAAATATTAAGAAAATCATGTTTATAATTTAAAAACTATAAGTAATCACTTTTTAATAGTAGGTATAGCATCAAGAGACAAACTGCTCTGACCCCAGAGTCCGCCTGATGGTAAATTCTAGTGAACTCAACTCTACTCTCTACTCTACTCATATGCAATTCTAGTTTAAGTCCTAGTCTAATAATGCATGTGTGGGTATATTTTCCCCTTGAGAAAGATTATGTTTGTCTCTAAAAAAATATATTAGAATTGCTTAAAGGATGATTAAAAGTATGGCATTGGTACCTCCCCGAACTAAACCAGTTTTGCCACCTAGCACATCTTAATCATTTAATTTCACACACGATTAAGTACCACATGTCATTAGTAAAACCACAGTTTTTACGTGGTAAGGAAAACCCCAATGTCATTGTTTACGATAAACAAGTTTTAAAAATAAATCAGGTTTAATTAGAGTCAGTTTTGGTTTTGCTATAATTTACGAAAATATTTTTATCTATTTTATAGGATGAATTTAAGTAGTATTTTAGAATATAGTCTTTCTCGGGATCTTAGAATATAGTAGTTCTCGGAATCCAGGGATTTTTATCTGATTTTCTGAAATCATATGTCTAGCAAATAAAATTGTCATGATGAAGGAAAACATCGTAAGAAAACGTACATATTACGTCTGAGAGAATCTCAAATAAAAAGAAAATCTCAAAGAAACTTATGTAAAATTATCGAATTGCAGTTGGCTCCCATTAGCACCATAAGCATAACAGAGTATTAGTAGAAGTAGAATTGAGTAGTAGTAGAATTGTTTTAGTTCGACCAGGGAGGTACAACCGCCATCCTCATAATTATCCGGGAAGCAATTCTTACGTTTTAATACGACAATTGTTACACACGAGACGATTAACTTAGTGCTCAGGGGGTAACAACTCATCAGTACCTTAAGTATGATTCAATTGTACTTCGGAATGATTACTAATGTCCCTGGCAGTGACCACTCATCATCAGATACATGCTCGTTTGCTTACTTTAAACGATTAAAAAAACGTGAGGTTACATAATAATTGACTAGTTATAAAATATCATTGATGCCTGCGTACTACGCAGTTTTAATTAATTCTTAGGCTGCCTAGCACCAATAAGAACTTTATTTACATACACTTACGCAAATTACAAACATATCAGACCATTGATCGGTATGCCTGATTCAATTATCTACATTGTACACCGCAGAATGTATTCTAACATACAGAACGGAGCAAACTGAACAATTTTATTATAATTACTTATAATGTTTGTATAGAATACACAGGTTATATAAACAATTAAACATACAGCTTATATAAACAGTTTGCGAGGTGGTAAAACTCAGGTAGTTCGTCCGGGGAGGTACCACCGCCACCCTCATAATACTCCGTGAAGCAATTTATTGTGTTTCGGTATGGAGAGGCGTGGTTG
>DWNR01005180.1:0-10333 GCA_018250455.1 Polygonus leo
CAAAACAGCGCTGAATTCTATCAATAGCACTCGCAAGATAAAAACACATTTGTCATCATTTTATATTCGTTTGCCGCAAAAGCAGAATAGACGCGGAAAGCTGAACGAATGCGAACGTGTCTCCATACGAAATCAATAAATAAGTGTGTGTAGTCCCTAATAGTGACAGTCACAGGCAGTATTAGTAACGGTAATGGTTTGCGAATTCTACTGACTGATGCTGGGGTTCCAAGTTTTACCCCAGCCACACCATTCTGATTTTTTAAATGTTATGCGTATTTACGATGAAACTATCTCTTACTTTTCGGTGTAGAATAACATCGGGTGGAAACTTATATTCATAGAAAAAACATCGGCGAACGCAATGGACTTCTTAAAATCCTTCTCATTGTGACAGAACCGGTAGCCAGCAGTGGAACAATAGTGGCTTGTGATGATTATGAATTTAATCTATGAACATGAATTACACGCATTATAGTATCTCTATTTCTTCTGTAAACATAGGTTACAGAAGAAATAGAGATACTTATATTCATTATTTTTTATCTGTAAAATAACAAACATAAAAACAAACTCAAAAACGTGTATAGAATAAAAAGTGCCAACGACGACTTAACTGTTCAAAGTTTTCCAACGAGGTACCAATCCTATAGCTTAAAGGACGAGAATCCTGCTGCCTCGACTTCAGAGGCACTTTTCCCACACTAATTTGTAACTTGTATTTAGTAAAGTTAAGATATTATGTAATCTGACTTGAAACGGGAGTAAAGGATATATACAGATACAGAGGAAACATGAAATCTATAAAAAACTTAAACGTTGCATTCTTTAATTATCTAAAACATTTTCAAAAATAAATATTTTATAAGTGGTAGCGCAGGTCCAACATGGACAACAGGAATTGCACTAGCCGTCATCACTTCTATCTCACTAAGGAATATTTTCCATACTTTTATTATACTAAAATCAATATATTCAAGGTATGTGTAGCCCACAGGCTGTATAAAAAGTACATATAAATGTAAGTCCTCATTTAATGAAACATTCTGCTTACAAAAAAATAAAAAGCATTCCCTCTTCACTGCTTCGACGTAGGCAATTAATTAACACGATCCCATATACTTTACTCATCGATGCACTTATCTTTACAAATTGATTGGCTTAAAGGAATACGGAATCCAATACAACTTGCTCCATTCACATACGTTAATTTAATTTCAAAGTACGAATACGTGTATGAGAAGAGCAATATGTGAAAAGTAGAGCGCTGTATACCCATTTTAATCTAAAACTTTCCGGTTATAAGAAGCTTCACGAGACTTCGTGTTGTAAAAGTTTTAATATCATATATTTTTGGTAAGTTGTCCCTGTAATACAGATAAATAGATTTATCTTTCTTTGTATGTGTTAAAGTTTCTAACAAGCATTTTGTAACTGAAAATGTTGTAATCTAGAGGTTCGATAGTGAGCTGTGACAAGTTCTGGCCTAACGCAAGTATAATGTGTATATTAAACAAAAAGTTTCAGCATGTTTTTCCCACTATCATAACTTCATACACATAAAAGTATGATATATATGTATGTATGATATATCACGCAAGTGTTCTAATTACTTGTGAAAAAGAGGAAAAGTTGTGTTAATTGGTTTATGAGTTATTTGATTTTAAAAATCGCCTATTTCACTTTACTAATTGAGCCGTCAAAATTTATTGGCCATTCGATTCCATTTCGGTTGGAGTTATTTAACCAGACGATAAGAATTTGTAAATAATACTTAATTTAAAATATTATCGGTTTAATCGACATTGTACTTATTTTAGCCCTAGTGGCAAGATAACAGTGTAATAAATCGTCTGAACCTTATTTTTTTCATCTTGTTATAATAAATAACAAGTTGAACTTTTCTTATTCTGAAGCGATTTAATAATGATCCTAAATATCATGATGACGTACAAAATAAATAAATAATATTATAATCAGTTACTTAATGCCATGGGCAGACAAAAAGATGATTATATGAGAACCCAGGTCCTGAAAAAAAATTCAAACTCATTATTCAGATTTATTGTCGATTTGGGAATCGAATTCAGGAGAGAAAAAAGTATGTCGCAGTTGGACAACTTCCCGTCGGGTGTTTGTTGGAAGCTGTCATTCAGAAACGTCATCAACATGCCAGCCTCATGGTAGGTAACGTCACTAAGTTATAAAATATCATAGAAGTAAGTTGCTTACAGCTTGCCCCTATGACCTATCATTCTATCATTAAGAACGCATGTTAGGTAAATCTTGCACATACCTATAATCAAAACATAAGCACGTGAAATAAATGAAAGTTAATGCCGAAGTACTTAACATTCTTAAAAGCCTTAAATATTGCACAGAGGGCCTCAATGGAAACTATTTTGGCTTACTTCCAGGCGGCAGTTGTTTTCAGCATTGCTTCGCTTACTCGCCACAATTGCCATTTGCGTGTGACAAAAGATGTGGCGAGCCTGGACGGTGACAGCACGAATTTGCGTTTATCACTGCGTAATTAGACTAAACGGGGTCTGTGCTTCTAGTGTCCTAAAGGCACGAGGGATGCCACATAACACTTTATATAATAAATGACTCTTTCTATACTTAGACCCATATTGGGATTCCGTGTTGGGGGTGTTTTGGACACACACTCGCCACAAATGCTTTTTTCGTGTAACAAAAGATGTGGCGAACCTGAACAGAGAGAGCACAAATGTGCGTTTTATTTTTTACGTAATTAGATTAAGCGGGATATGTGCCTATTTCTATAGGCACGTATATTTGGTTATCTATTTTCAACCTGGTTGTCGCGACTGGGGAATCAGATTGAGTACTGAACGGAGTTGCATTTTGTTTCAAAAATAACGGACGGAGTCACAATTTGTATCAATAGAACACCTTTATATTTTATACGTTTCTTAAATGATGTAACTTACTTGCCACAGTAGCTATTTGCGTGTGTCAAAATAGGTATGTGGGGAGCCTTAATGACGACAGCCCAAATTTGCGTTTATCAATGCGTAATTAGACTAAGCCTATGCGCCTATTTCTATAAGCGCGGTCGATGCCACGTATATTTGGTAATCTATTTTCAACCTGGGTGTCGCGACTGGGGGATTATATTGAGTACTGAACGGAGTCTCAACTTGTTTAAAAAATAATTACTTTATATTATATACGTTTATTAAATGTCTTAACTTGCCACAAGAGCCTTGCGTGTCTCAAAAGATGTTGCGATGATGGTGACAGCACGAATCCGCGTTTATCACTGCGTAATTAGACTATACGGAGTCTGTGCTAGTTACTTTGAGCACGGACGATGCTACATAACCCTTTAAATACAAATGACTTTCTTTACACTCCTGGTCCCACATTAGCATATCCTGTGTGGTGGGTGCCACGTACCCACATTCGACATAAATGCTATTTACGTGTGACAAAAGATGTGGCGAACCTGGATGGTGACAGCTCGAATTTGTGTTTATTACTGCGTAATTATGTTAAGCGGGCTCTGTTCTTATTTCTTTAGGCACAGGAAATACAACATATATTAGGCCATCGACCCCTAGGATCGCGCTTGTCATGAAACGAGGTAGGAATATGTAAAAAAAAATATTTTTAACTTAAAATAGAACCGACTTCAAAATGAACTAAAAAGTGAAAAGTAATTAATATTATTTGCATAGAATTATCAGAATCGTTCATAAACGACGAAGTTATGCGAGAATAATGCATATTACCCGTTGCAGATTGAGAAATTTCCTGGTATATCTTTGTAATCCAACGTCAAATTATGAAAAAATGGGTCCCGTCTGTAACAAGACCTTCCTAACGAAAAAACAATGGAGTAATCGCGTAACAAACGTACAAAAAAATATACAGATGAATTGATGACCTCTTCTTTTTGAAGACGGTTACTAAGATTATACGAAATTTATCACTTTGTGTAATTAGACTGAATGTGCTCTTATTATTTTTAGTTCTTATTATTTCTATTTAGACGCAACCGATGCCACATATACCCGGTCATCTTTTTTCAATCTGGGTGTCAAAATATTACAAAAAAGTTATTACCTTTAAAATCATTAATCATTAATAATGATTAATACTAGTCCGCGCGATAATACCTCGTTTATCCCTTTTAAACTATTACGATTTTATAGTACGTAGTCTTTAAAGTGAAAACATTTGATTGAAATAAATTAAAATATTACGATAACATTATAATAAGGGGTCGCAAAATTGTTTTACTTTATTTTTTGATTATGATGTAAAAGTAGTTGAGAAGCAATTTTAATGTATCACTTGTAATAGAAGATCTATAACTAATGATGTATTGGAAATTTCACTACATAAAAGTCTATTGTAGGGTAGCGCACGCCTCTATCACCGTATTTAATTAAAATCTGTTGTGAAGGACCGATATAATATCAGACTATGTTTAACATTCAACAACAAAATGGTTTAGTTGAAAACTATGAGATTCACGTAGTACGACCGTTTAGGTACCGCCGCCAATGTCATAATACTACGTGAAGCAATCAATTGTGTTTCGGTTTGGAGAGGCGTGGTTACCGGCTATACTAAAGTACGATATAATCGAACTCTTGGATGATCACTAATGTCCATGGGCGGCAGTGACAACTACCATTCTCGTCTTGTACCTTAAGACGATAAAAAACATACTTTAATTGATAGGAAAACTCAGTGTAGATGTGCCATTTTAAACTGCATATGGTTTATATAAATTTCTACTGAAATGAAATACATTAAACTATTATAAAATATTCACAAAAAACAAAGTGAATTTATTAACGTTAACACAAACGAAGTTGAAATAAATTCAAATAAACATGGTGAACACAGATTCGTTCAAATCTCAGGCAATTCAAGTGTATTGGGAGCTTTACTCGACATAAAAGCTCTTTCAGATGTGCGAAAATAAAGCGCACACTTCACGTCGAAATACGAACTGAAATGAAATACATTAGGCAGCCATAAAATCTGGCTATTTTTAGATATAATGCCAAAAACGTGCGTTCCGGTAAACACGCAGTGAATAAATTCAAGTAAATATAGGAAATACAGATTTTTGGAAAGCTCGCAGGCACTCTACGTCTATCTAAAGCTTTACTCGACATAAAAGCTCTTTGAACGTGCTATGATATAGAGAGAGTTCCGCCTAAATATTGAGCTAGAAACGATGTAGTAGATAAGGAAATTCTTATCGATTTCCCCAAAGAACCTAACAAATTCGTTCCGTATATTATTATACTCTTTGCTTTTTTTATATATACATAAACCCAGTGATAAGGCAGACGGACTAACTGATGATAAGTAGTCACACAGCAGTAAATATGTTATATGTGGGAATTATTTTTAACACCGAAATCGGCGTGTTTGTATGAGAAGAGCTATGAAAGTGGAAGAAGCTAGGCAAGTAGGCCAGAACTGTGCCGTTTGGCACTCAATACTTTCTGCCTACCCCGTAAGATGTGTGTGTGTGTATTTTTAACACAGAAAAGTAAAGTTAAACTAGTATATATGCACTAAAAGCTCGTACCTACATTCAATTTAATTAGATCTTAAAATTTAAAATTACAACCAGTCCAATTACGGACGGTACGGAATTAACAGAAGCTTAATTGTTTTTAATTATTTTGATCGCCTACTCGTTGTGAAAAAGATTTTTTAATGCTATATTTGAAATAGACAGTCACTTTAAAATTGTTAGCTTCGCCATGGCCCTATACATTTTTAATCGGAAGCATAAAATCGAAGTCAACATAAATGAAAGCAATTTACACCAATGCCATATTATTAACACTACTTTTGGCTTAGCAGCACCAGAACTTTTATTTAAAATACACATACTTAGATATTATACACTAATTAATAGGGTACTTAAAGTTTTATTCATTAATTATGTCATGGCCTTGTTCATTTTAATTGGAAACAGAATGTAATTTTCACACACATCGCTGGAATTCCTACTTTAACTCTGCTTATTTGTTCGCTATTTTTAAGCCTTCATCTATGACAAGGTTGTTAGCCTTTGAATCCCACGAGATACCTTATCTCCAGGATTAAGTTACGAAGATTTCCTTCACTTCCCTCTGTTCCGACTTTAGATTAGGGATTTTCTCTGCGGGAAACCAATATCCCAGACCAGAAATATTTTCCTATGATTGATTATGGTATATACCAAGATCATTTAATATTGAAAGTTTTGAGTATTAACTAACTAAGCTCACGCGAGTTTAAATTAAGAGAATTTTGTTTTGGTTTCTTAATTTGTTGCTCAACTTATAAACTTTAAGGCTTAATTAACAACTTGTTTTCGATTAGGTACAAGATTTATAATCATTGTTGAGGTGATAATCTTCTATTAATTTACATCACGATTTTTGTTATAACATTTTTTCTGTATCTCGACATCGATGTTTCTTTTTTTCCTCTCAGTTTTTTTTCTCTTTGTACTTATTAAGAATATTCTTATTCATAATATTATTATAAATGCGAATGTGACTTTCTTACGACTTCATACTCTAAGGACCGAATTAATAAAGTGAACTGAAGATTGAGTACCATCTTGAGAGCGGTTTAAGTCATCTCGAGTTCACTTTAGTAATAGGCCCCTTACTACTCAAGCAATCCATCATACAATTATGAATACAATTTGATAGGTATACAGAAAACGACATTTGTTACTTTTTATCTAGAAACAACTGTTCTTAAGGGATAGAACAAGACTATAAATTCGAAATAGATTACGAAATTGTGAAACACCGCATATAAAGCTTTGGCTAGGAGCTAGTATACCATAATTTAAAAAACATTACCATGACGTAAGGTGAGTCAATAAACTTCAGCCGCGTTCAGTAAAAGAGAGAAACTTCATGTTTGTGTAACACTGGCGGTAATCACAAGTGGAGGGGATCGATGAGTGTCGTTTTGAGCGCTTGTGGGCTCCCCAAGCCACTTGCTTTGAACACACATGTCATTAGAATAACGTTCTCAGTGGTATTTAAAGTGAGGTTCTTGGAGCCCACATTGGGAATGATTATGACTGTTTTGTCTTTAGCGTTTTAAAAAACGATTTCTTTTTACCGACTACGTAAGGGACGATTTTCGTTTCGTTTTTCGTGCCGTTAGTGATTGTGACGAACCATTATGGGGATAATTGCGAGCAAAATTGTTACGGATAGGGATTCTGAGTTTTTTTTAATCATTTTTGCGATCCTCCATAATGCAATTAATGTATTACTGTAAGATTTAAGTTTTTATTGGCCATATTCAATAAGAGCTTAAGAAGCTAAAATTGTTGAGATGATAATATGAGTGGCAATGACCAGGTCTACTTACTGTTAGGTCTGAATCAGTCTCGTTTGCTACCTCTATATTATGAGGAGTCTTTACCGAAAACGACGTCAACGATTTCGATGAATGTTACTGATTGCAGGTAATTTGGGTCGCGGTTTATCAAGTACCGATCTTCGGGAAAATACAGATTCATGCGTCATTACCTTGGACTACTTTAAATTGTTACCTAGGAGCTTAATCTACGTAAAATCTAAAAAGGCAGCGTGATAGAAATAATAAAGTTTTTATAAAGTATGTACGTATATAAATATTCTGTGTCGTAAAATTTTTCATAATGTTTAAGTCGATAATATTTTTTAATCTAGGTAGGTACACATATTTTAGTACGCTTGAAATGTGCGCTGGTTGTTATTGGTTGTCATCTCTTTTCGGATGTTCCGAAATGTGTGCTACATATTATAAGAAAATATTATGTTACTTAATAATTTATGCATTTGCAATAAGCTTTAAAACATAATATATAATTTAAAATAAAAAGAAGCTTTTCCTTTGTTTTATTTTATTTTAATAAAATGAATAAACTATGTTTCAGGCGGTGGCGCCGATTTAATATTGAATAGCAAATGATGTTAAATGAAATCTCAATAAGTCAGTCAGTTCAGTAAGATTATTTTAATAGAAAATGATGCTTGAAATGTGCACTGATTTTTATTCGTTGTCATCTTTTCAGAACATATTTGTGCTTCATTTGCTAACATAATACCGTTCTACTTACTTTCGTCTTCACACTTGTGAAAAGCTTGGAAATCGTATACAAATAATGATATTTTCCATATTTTCAGCGTTTCTAAATAGAATATTTCAATTGTTTTTTTCATTACTTTATTTACAATGAACAAACTATATCTCGGGCGGTGGCACTGATGACAAGAGAATGTTCAAAGCGGAGGGCTTGACGCCCGCAAGAGGGCCCTCGGGCCGCAAGACGACACTCATTGATCCCCTCACTTGTGTGATTGTGGACCGTGTTAAATAAACACCACGTATATTCCGCCCTTTGAGGGATTACGGTTTTGATAGAAAGTCTTGTGACATCGAAGAATATTTTTGTGAATTGGACGTCTTAAACTTGTTATTTAATTGAGACTAAATTAATATTAAATGGCAAATGATGTCATATTGCGAATCTCAATGAGTTCAATGCTGTAATATCATGTTAATTCTAAATGATACTTGAAACGTATTCTGGGTGTTATGGTGGTTGATAGCTCTTAATGAACTTATTTTTATATGTTTACAGCTCCTAACGAAATACCTGCTTAATCACTTTCCAGCTTAATAGAAAATAATGTGTAATTTTTCATATTTTTAGCGAAGTAAAATAAAATAGTATATCTGAAAATGCTTTTTTCTTTTTAAATAACTTATTTCTACAATGAATGAACTATGCGCCAGACGGTGGCACTGATGACAAGAGAATGTTCAAAGCGGAGGGCTTGACGCCCGCAAGAGGACCCTCGCGCCGCAAGACGACACACAATGATCCCTCACTTGTGTGATTTTGGATCGTATTAAGTAAACACCACATATATTTTGCCCTTTGAGGGATTACGATTCTGATAGAAAATTTCGTGACATCTAAGAATATTTAATTGGACGTCTTAAAGTTGTTGTTTAATTCGGACTAAATTAATTTTAAATGGCAAATGATGTCATATTTCGACCAATTAAAATCTCAATGAGTTCAATGCTGTTAGATCATTTTAGTACCAAACGATGCTTTAAATGTGTGCTGGGTGTAATTTGTTGACAGCTCTTATTGGAACATATTTTTTATATGTAAACACCTTGTAACAAAGTACCTGCTTAATCACTTTCGAGTATAATTGAAAAAAATGTTTAATTTTTCTTATTTTCAGGGAATTTAAATAAAATAGTGATTGCTAAATGTTTTTTCTTTCTATATTAATTATTTCTACAATGAATTAACTATGTATCAGGCGGTGGCTCTGATGACAAGAGAATGTTCAAAGCGGAGGGCTTGACGCCCCCACGAGGGCCCTCGCGCCGCAAGACGACACTCATTGATCCCTCACTTGTGTGATTGTGGACCGTGTTAGATAAACACCACATATATTCCGCCCTTAACAGATTACAATTATTCTGATAGAAAATCTTATACATACTAACATTTTATTTTTATTTGAATGATTAAAATTTCTTGAATTATTGACTAAATTACTATTGAATATTAAAAATGGTGAGAAGGCTGGCAGCGATGGTAGGCTATCATAGTGTAGGTTTTAATAGTGATAACATTACGTATCTTTTTAAGTTCTCTGCTAATAATTTTGTTACATTTCTTGTAATAATATCTTCTTACAAGAATAATAGAAAATACGTTTTCAATTGCGATAAGATCGCGATTCTCCAGATGCGCTTGATAAAATACATTCATCTAGAGAATAATAAGCATGATCTAACAGCAGAGATAAACAACATTTTCCCGTGTTACTGAAAGAAAGTGAGTGAAATTTATATGCAATTTTTCTTTATTCGTTTTATATTTTCTGCAGGTTCCCCTGTAAAGTATAATTAAAATATCTTCCAGGCAGTAAGACTCACGGCATTCTTTTTATAAACGAGCATAAACTGTGGTGTAATTTATGCTCTTGAAATTCTTTGTGTTACTGAGTATGATAAATAAAACCACCTCTCCTTTATTAAACCCCCAAGGAATATCCTTACCCTTGGCCTAAATTATTGTAATAAAAATGGATTAAGTTTTGGTTTGGAGAGGTGTGGTTGCCGGCTATATTTAAACGCTAGGAGAACATCTTAGTCCTCAAGGGTAAGTACTCGGGGATGTTCACTAATGATGAATTCGCCTCATATCTAATACCTATATGTAATACATATATACCGGTATATACCGGTAACCACGGCTCTCCAAACCGAAACACAAGAATTGCTTCACGGAGGATTATGAGGG
>DWNR01005181.1:0-10332 GCA_018250455.1 Polygonus leo
CAACGTCAGTTTCCACTTGGGCGGTGCGCGCGTTCGTCCGTCGGATCAGGTAGCGTGGCTCGACTGCTTGCTCGCTGTGTGCCTCTTGTGCTCTGTCAATGTGCTGTGCTTCTTGCATCTCTTTTATCGACACTCAGGCGAGGACGTTATCGTCGTCTCTGATAAAGAAATCGCCGAATATTGTCATCGGTTCTACAATTAACTTGTTCTAGAACTCGCACAATTTTGTATGACTTGTAAACGATTGATTTAGTTGGATAAGCTAATTGTGTCCATCGTAGAGTTTATCGCAAAACAAGTGCCTAATTAGATGAAGTATTTAATCTTGTAGGTACCTATAGGTACAATGCCTAATCTAAAAAAATAATGGATTTAAAGAAATGCCTAATGTAAGAGACCTTCTCTTCTCAGCTGTTCCTAAAATTGCATTGTTACTAAATTGTTATTGGCAACTAATTTTGTGATTACGATAATATTTATAATATATATTTTTGAACGTTTTTACGACTTTCTAGCATTAAGATTTTATCGCATTATAACAAATGCTATCTTGAATTGATTTTCGACTATAGGTTACTACGTAATATTTTAAAGCATGATTACTTACGTATATTGAAAACATTTCGCTTGTTTTAAATTTGGACCTAACATTGCATTTGAAGGGCTAGTTGTATAAATATTTGATATGTTGTGTTTGTAGTAGATAGTGTGTGTTAACTTTATATTATTTGAATTCATGTTTTACAAGATTTGGATACATTTTAATATACTTTGATTATGAAACTTGTCTCTGTGTTACACGCTGCCCGTTCAGAACATAAAGGTGAGCTCAGATATAAGACAACTCTACCATCAACTAGAAATGTAAAAACACAAATACATTGTCTTAAAGTTAGCCTTCATCATACTTGCTTATAGTGTAATATTTTTATAAACTAAATTAAAACATGCAATTGATCGATACATTACACTCCACAGTTGGAATGAACAAGCGAACGTGAGGAAGCTGCCGTCATACAGTGAAGCACAAAAGACTAAGAGACCTGTTGCCAACGGGACCGTGAAGTGTCAGTGCGGTGCGGTGAGGACTAGCGCGGAATCCATCCAACTGCGAACCAACAGCCGCGTCGGATCCAAGTACATACAAGCCGTCAACGACAACAGACGATACATCAAGCGAGACTCGTCAAGCGAAAAGACCGATAGAAAAACACTCTACTCCTCACGATCTCGATCGATCGAAAATTTTCAGAATCAAACGTATCTTAATGAACCAGCCCGATCCCCAGTCGTCGAAGAGTCGACGATGAAACATCATACGTCGTACGGCGACTTGTACAACGGACGGATTAGTAGCAAGGAGAGCGTCAATGGTAACAGACACAGTCCAAGTTTAAACGGACAGTCGACGGATACTGACTACAGTTCAGACGGAGGTTACAAATCCTTGCCATCATCGATAAACTACAACGGTTCCCCTAAAAAGGTCAGCGGCATCCCCAGGAGGTCGATCGAGCAAAGGTTCCTTTCCCCTAAGCAAGTCAGAGCGAGTGCTATATGATCTAGATTAAAACCTAATGCAATCTGTAAAATTCCTTCAAATGTCCATAAAATTGAGTAGTATTTCGAACTGTCGAGTCTGATACAGCTTGATAAATATTTATTGAATGCATCGGTGTGTACTGTTGAGTGTGAGGCTATGTTTGATTCTAATAGACCGCGGGTGATCTGTACTGTAGATAGGATTATGAAATCATTAAATTTATTCTATTAATAATTAATCTATGATCTCGACTGACTGGTGAGTTAATTTTAATGGAATTTAGACGCTTCGAATGTATTTGCAGCATATGTTAATCGCCGCTTCGTACAGCTTCATCGCAAAACGATTAGAGTAAGATTGGGGGGCATACATATTTTTTTCCATGTACAATAGTGTGTTGACATATCGTGTTTGGAATGGTTCAGAGAATCAAACATAGTTGATATAGGAAGAGTTCTGGAACGACGCTAGAGCAACGCTTGTTCGCATTTAAATAATTCCCATTTTGATGTTATTCGATTAATTAAGCTACGATACATTTAGTTGTGTGATGCCAAATTGTAATCGATGTTATCTGTGAGTCCATCCTAAATTATACTTTAATCATATTTCACATATTACTATCGATATTTGACATGAAATGTAACTTTGTTTCGTTTCGTACGCTTGTTGCTTTGTGCAATGTTTTTTTTATATACTTTAAGCTACCTTGACCCCTGTATCATACAGTCAGTGGATTACGTGAACCGTAAACTATTTTAGTAGGTTTAATTTACAAATTTATATGAAGGCGATAAAATGTTATCTTAGATTTTCTATGGTAGACGGACTAGTAGATAAACCTTGTATATGTGATAAGAGTGGCTGTAAGAACTTCAGTTTAATTAATTTCTTTCTCATATTCGATTGATGACAATTAAATTCTTATAAATGTATTCGTATATAATAAGTTTTGATGTCTCTTTCATTACTGTATGTTTCTAATCTTTGCCAGCTTGTAGTATTCTATATTATGCGTATACCCAACATACTTATATATTAACGCCATACAGTAATGAAGGAGGCTGTATCTAATTTGATGTTTCTGTCCTACCGTTATTTAGTATCGAACGTAGATAGGTATCAAATAGGTACAAATACAACGCTTAGAAAGCATTTTTGTATCCAGATGTCATTTTGAAAGCATTTGTCTAATCGATATTAATGTAACTATCTATTGTATTTTAGACTTTCGAGTAAAGTTAGAAGGTATTCTTCCGCGACGCCTAATATTAAGTCCTATTGATACCTAGTGTTATAGTAATCGTAAAATCATGCATACATTTTATGTACTTATTGCTACCTATATGTTTATTACGTTATGACGTTCCCGTGTTAATAACGTTAAGTCTAAGCCCACTAGCTTTAGAAAGAACTATATTATTATTAATTTAAAATCAAAATTGTTTCAATAAATAATTTTAATTTTGACGTCATTGTTTTTTTATTTATAAATATCCATAGAATCATTATTTCTTATTCTCTAATTAACTATAAAATTTATATAAACGTAGTGATCTAAAAGTGCATAGATACAGCAAAGTATTTTAAT
This sequence comes from Polygonus leo, assembly GCA_018250455.1. Taxonomy (NCBI): domain Eukaryota; kingdom Metazoa; phylum Arthropoda; class Insecta; order Lepidoptera; family Hesperiidae; genus Polygonus; species Polygonus leo. Next base: position 3,135 of record DWNR01005181.1, read on the forward strand.
TTCGTCTTATTGACAATGTTAATTTTTTTATTATATGTAAACGATTGTAATATCTTTACCAAATTATCAATCAGTTTAAATCGATAACCAGTCCTTGATTTCGATTCAAACTAAAATAGTATAGAAAGAACGACAATGATCCGATTGAAACACTTTGACATGCACACATATTGTGCGGCACATAAGTAATGGATATTAATAACTTCACTAAGTAAGATAACATAAAGATATTTATAGAACTGAATATATACCTGTTGCGCATGTCAGGGTAAGAAATTCACGGAACAATAGGTATCAAATGCACCGCACGCACGCTTAGTACCTTCTCTCTATGGTGGTAAACTCACCTCCCTTGTGGTCTATCATAAGGACCTCCCTTGCAGTAGGACACATCCCCTACAAGTAGACACCAAGGAAGGTGATATGGTGGACCCATATCGACGCGAATAGCCGATAGTCCGCCTTCGATGGGACTTGAGATGGCCTAAGCCGCCTCTTTCAAGAGTAGGTTACGGCTAATCTAAGGGCACCTCCTGTGAGGTTCGGACCTCGACTTAGACAAGCGGCGGAACTGGCGAAAAGGGCGAAGAACGTCGCGTCATTCGGGGATACCGAGTGGCGGACGTGATACAAAACGGGGCACGTCCCCGCCTTCGGAGACGTTGTGGGTAGTGTCTAGTGTGTAGTGTGCGTAGACGGTTGGGAGAGGCACTCCTGTTGAACTGTGTTCATGGCTGTGATGAGGTCATCAGGGTAGTCTAAAACGGAATCGAGCCGGCTAGTTTCCCTAGTGAAGGCATATAGTCCGCACCACAAGATAAACAATGGGTTGTTTCTCATTACATACTATTAGTTTTATCTTATAAAATTATAATACTCTCCAACAATTTTTGGCTTAATAAAATCATTATTAGTACCGATAAGCAGATAGGATTAAGAGGTTCGCCTCGAAGCGACCTGAGGGGCTAACTAGATGTAGACCGCCTTGCAACAACAATACGAAGTGGTGGACAAAAAGTTATTTAAAGACAGACTTTAATGTTTAAATAATAATTGATTGCCATCGAATTCCAAAATGAAGTCGGGAGGCGATCAGGAATTACCACTAGGCACTGCATAATAAAGGCAACCAGGGCAGGACCAAAAATAAAAATATTTAAAAATGTTATTTATAGAATATACGGAAAATTTTCATAAATCAAATAAACATTTAAACAATCTTTTATTTTTTTCTAAAACGAAATGTTCATACGATAAATGAATTGTTGACACGATAAGATTTTTAGTACTAACTAAAAATCTTTCACATCACATAACAAGAATTTTGAACCCCTTTCCAAAGGGGTTGAAAATTCTTGTGTCAAGGCCTCTTGGACCCTAAGGGTCAATCCAACTTCTGACCGCAAGAAGTCGCTTACTTTGTAAACCTGCATAAACCACGAGACTATACGCTTGATCACTTAGGTACTCATAAAGTTCTTGAACCTTGGACAACCGTCGATAAGGCGGGAATACGCGCGACCACGGGCAGCGGTCACTCGCGGCTCAGTGCTCGCTTCGCGGCCGCCCAACACAACGCATTTATTCTGTTTCCAAACAAACAGTATCGTGTATTTTCGCCAACGGTCGTGTTGTGTGAAGAGCGTATTTTTACATATAGAGAAAGTTTAAAGTAAGTATTATGTTAACGCTGATTTTTTTCATTAAATTTGGGATCATTATCTTTTCTTATAGATTATAGATTTCTTGACTACAAGGAAAATTATTTTCATTCATGAAATTGGAAGTGTACTTAATAATGTGTATATTTAAGAGTTTGTTTGGGTCCATTGTTTCTTGTATTACAATGTTATTGAACACCGTGAGATTTATAAATATTATTATCAAATTATAAACATTGATGACTTAACCACGCTTGTTTCTTTCTGTTTACAAACCATTAATAAGTTCATATGTAAATTACCTAACTTAGAGAATGTTACATGATATATAAAAGGATAAAATGTAATTATAAAATATTTTCATCCTGTAGGTGTGAGTGAATTATAGGTATAACCAATTCATTAGAAACCAACGTTAAATGTCTAAAGTTAGAGTAAGATAGAGATTAGAGTTAGATATTTTAACTACAATTCATATTTTAACACTATTATGAAAACAAGCGATTTCGAAAGGAACTGACGTCCTAGGCAAACAAATTTAGTACCGAGGCAGTAGCTAAAAGCGGATGTGTGCTGAAAAATCGTTACCTAACTGGAACATTTCAATGAACACTGCGTTATCGTTTACTAACCGTCTCGTTATCGTCTAAGTGTAGACGAGTTACAAACGCGGACGATCTACCGATTGCTGTTTGTTTGATTGTTTGGCGATATCTAATAATTATTATGACGAGTCGTGAGAGGGAGCGATAACACACTATCGTATGCAGCAGGGTCACAGAGATACACGCGAGTGCAGGAGTCAAGATGAGCAAAACGTTCGCTTGTATGTTACTTGTATCACTTGTGTGCTTCTATATTACTTGTGTACTTATATATTGCTACGTGTGTATCAATAGATACATACTAAGAAGACGTGGTCTTTTAAATAGATCATATTATTGACGTAACTATCACATCTTAATTGCGTAGGTAAAGCAATCACAAACGTATTTCTGCTAAACGTCCCCTACTAGTATACTCCATCACTAAAATTAGACAGTTACGTACATTCTTGCCAATTTTAAACTTACAGCTGTTGTTTCTCATTTATTTAACATAATTATGTAAATTAAGTATTTATACAAATTAGCTAACTAGAATGCAGCGTAAGTAATTTAAGGTGGTAACTTTAGTGATCATCTAGTCCAAAATGTGCAGCCAAAGTTTGCACTTAATTACAGTTAAATGAGTCATTGCCTTGAAGACCAACTTAGGTACATCTCTTAAGTTAACAGTGCAAGAAAATCAAAATAAAAAACTAACTCTTGATTTTCTCAATAAAAAAATAATTAAGTATAAGTTTAGTAATCGTTGTTGCAAAATTTGGGGTCATTATACTTGACCGATTAAACGACGATTTATCAAAATAGTATTTAGATAGCGATATTATTATTTTATACAAGCTTTCTATCCGGGTTTGTTAGTTTGTAAATATGCACGATGAGTATTTCCTCAGGAAGCAATTGAAGAAAAATTTTAAATATATAAAACCTTTAAAGTAGCGATAAAAGCCAACATCACCTTAGATTAAACAATGCCACATCAATGTTTGTAAACGAAGTGAGGCTTCTCATTTTCTATCGAAACATTAATTCGGTCGTCCAAAATCAACAACTTATATTCTAAAGTCGTAGTGGTTGCACTGCCTACTTATAATATTTTAATAGCTAGAGTCGACTCTACAAAGTAGGTATTAACTTATCAAAAACACTATAAATCGCTAAAGACAAATGACAACAGAATCTTATACGTTATTAACTATGAATTCTAAGATGCTACTTACCGACTAGTGTAGGCAACTAATAAATAAGCTTTTAGTGAAAGCATACCAAGAGTCGAGCGGTCAATCAGTGAAAGTGAATCCACCGCCGTCGCCGCAAGATAAATCAAGGCAAGAAACATCTTATTTATCTTTATTTCATATATAATATTAAGTAATGCGTAAAATTAATGTATTCTTTACATTATTTAGTATTTAAATCGCTTATTGAAATCACGAACGGACATTTCATTTTAATCTACAGAGTATTTCTAAACGTGATTTATAAATCAATGACTGTGATTTGCAACTTGTAAATACGATGATGCATGGTAAATATAATGTTAATTTTTTGTGCGCAATTGCAAAATGTATAGTTACCAATAAATTTACAAATACGATGTGTTACAGTATACCTAATATGTACGTGATTGTTAAAATAAGGTGGTAGGAGCCACACTTCCTTTAAACATGCATAGCTTCACTTCTTTGAAATATGTTGTAATGTTGTAGTAAACAAGCAATATAGATAGGTACATGCATAGGTTGTTTTCGGACCTTTAAAAAGGATTATTAACCTAACATGATAACGCAGATTCCAAAGTTCAACATTGTTTTCTATTTGTCTATCACAATAATATTATAAACTTGCATATTATTTTGAGATAAATATGTATTTATGAAGATGTCTCTTGATATATCTTGTTTGTGTAATCGCCTGTCTTGAAGTACGCACAAATTGTAATATTCGCACTATTGTATATTCCCAAGATACATGTTCTTTAGGTAGTTGCTTAACTTTTGGTGAGAAGATCCTTTTATCGTGCATATGCCTTTATTTCTACATAGGTAAAATAATTTCCAAAATGTTCAGTTTAAGTAATAGCAACATAGCGAACTTTAAAAAGGAATATTGATATATGCACATATCTATGCCCGGCATTGAGAGATTTATCATTACATTTCTCAACCGATGCTAAATTTACTTCAACATTTTTAAAACAGAACACAACATCACCTTGCTATTCCAAACAGGCTTTAGGATTACGTAGAGCCACGATAAATCTTAACACATTTAAAGTTATTTGAAATCTTTACACAGATTCTACCCTGTCCTCAATGCAACATGACGAAATCAAAACAAAGAAGTCTACGTTCACGACTGCTTGAAGAACTGTACACATGTTTCGCATTCTGGATCGCCCTGTCTACGTTACCAGCTCTAGCTTTGTCGTATGTCGGTAAGTCTATCGAGATACTTCGCTGGAATACTAGTTTTGGACAAAATTAAAATGAAGTCTAAAGTAGCAAGTGTTACTAAAAAACTAAGAAACTTGTTTTACGTCTATTATGTGACTGTTGAGAAGTTAATCTTATCGTGGTTTTTATATCCGAGAATAATAGGACGCATCGCAAAATTAATACTAAGTAGGTACCTAAAAGACGTTCTGGCAGCTCTATTAATTCATAAAAAAAAACAATGGACGACATATTCAATTATATGTAAGTCGTATAAAACAAAAAAGTGATGAGTTCTTTTATTAATATTATAAATAATTTCCTATGTTTCAGTGGTAAGAATAAGCAAGCATTTATGGTTAAAACTTCTAAGCAGTCGATATCCACGACTAGAGTTCATACGGACTGATACAGTGAGATCTCTGCTTGACACCCACCGAAATCAGGGCATCATAAATGTTCTGTTATCTATTAAAGGTAAACTCTCGTATTAATGCTTAATGATATAAGTCCCCTTACACATCCAGCCTCTCTGCAAAGAGGGAAAAAAACCACACAGATTTAATTGTAAATGGTTACATTCACCTGGATATTACTAAATAATAATGCTTTTTAGCCTAAAATTTACTCGAATATGTTAATATATCAAAACTCAAGAGACATCTAATAATGAATCTGTTTTTTAGGCAATCTAAACGCCGAAGACATAAAACAAGAATTAATTCAACACATAATAGATAAACGAGATAAAAATGGCGAACTGATGTTCCCCAGGTTGCGACACTGTCTTGTATCGTACTGGGGTAATTACGCATGGGATAAGAATGTTGCTTTTAGGCCTGAAAACCATTTCATCGTCGCGAATGGCATTTATCGCGGCCGCCCCGTTAGTGACTCTAACATTCAGGTAAATTATGTCATTTATTTCTCCGTATTATTTAACTTCCTACTTAGTATTGCCTTATCATTGTATCTACTTTCCCTTCTAATTATTAAGAAAAAAATTAAACTTGGCCTTATAATTAAGTAGATAGGCAATATAATAATATGAAATTTATAAGGAAATGTTGGTACTACTTACGGTATGTACTTGCAGGATTATGTAAGCGAAATAATTTCCAAATACTTCCCGAGTGATAACCCTCCCTGGCAATACATAGTAATACCATGTGTTTCGTCGGAACCGAAGTATTACATCTTGGTCAGGGTGCATCATCTGCTGCTCACTGGAAATAAGTCGATCAACATCGGCGATTTGCTCCTCATAAATCAACTACCTCAAACGGAAATGACTACACAGCGTACAGAGTATACTCCGCAAAGTCCATTAGGAATGCTGTTGCCTGCGCCATCAGCTATACCAGAACTTTGGAGCAAATTAAACGAAAGTTTATCAAATGTCTGGAATGAGTTTATTTCAGAATACGATCCAATGGAAAGCCCAAGAGCACTCAAGACACTGCCTGGGGCTTTCCACGTAGCAGGACTAGTGCTGATGTCTACTGCAAGTGCCTTACGGGAACTGACTAAAAAGAGATCCACAGATAGAGATCAACAGTCCGCTGTCACTGCAACCGAATTGCTTTTGGCAATACAACGCGAGTGCAAAAGAAGGAACTTGACCGTGGCAAAGGTAAACATTGAATCCAGAAGATTCCTAACACGCGCTTAAAGATTAAAACTTAATTTATCCTTATTTTTCAGATCTTAATATCACCACTTATAACGTTAGATCCCCGCAAATGGCCACGAACAGTTTTAGGGACGGCAGTGACCACAACTAAGACGATTATCACATTACCGTATAAGATGTGGGACGAATTATTGGCTTTAAATGAGCTAAGAACAACAGGTCACGTGAGACGGTCGCACACAATGACTTGGAAATATGGTGAGTTAGCTCAGTTGTGGGCAAGAGCATCCGCCGAGGCGTGGAGAGGAGTGGTCCAAGCATACAGAGCTCCATCCCGGCTATGGACAGACACAGTCGGAGCTGATGATGGAAAAAGACATTTATTGCAAAGCCTTTCATTATGCGGAAGAAAAGTAAGTCGATTTAAATACATATTTGAATTAGCGGTTATTCATAGTTAGAATATAAAAAATATGTCGTGGATAATTATATCATTCTTCAAAAGTAGTTTATTTGATTATTTTAGTATCGAGGTAGAGGTAGACGCCGTGACGTCACTTTTTGTTTTAAAAAGGTGGCGCCACGCGGACAGTCGTTTTGTAGAGTGTAGGTATAGTGCTGGGGCAGTTTACTTTGAGACACGGACGTCACATCTCCAAGACGAAACTGTCGGTTTACCTATTTGCCTAATTAAGTTTAGTTTTAACTGTGTTTAAATTGTGATTTAAAATTAATAAAGTGTAACCGCTATTAATGTATAAGCATTTTTACTGTCTTTGAAAACGAAGGATTCCTCTTGTTTGATATAACAACTTTTCGTCGAAAATCGCTTCGACTAATTTTAGTTGGAATAAAGTCATTTCA
>DWNR01005182.1:0-10332 GCA_018250455.1 Polygonus leo
AATGCGAATATCCAAAAATATGCGAATATTCGCGAATGCGAATGCGAATGCGAATGTTCGTTACATCACTAGTGCATATGTCATCACCGGAAAAGAGAAAACGGAGAGTATTTAATTAGTTCTTTGTTCGACAGTATGCTATAAATAGTAATTCAGTGTGTATTTATATATTGCGGAGGCTTACTTTGTAGCCTTATCCAGAAAGTCACTTAACATACTATGGAGAGCTATTCTTGATATTTCGGAACACCTCATCGAGTCGGTAGACTTGCTCAGAAATCCTATAACGGTTTAGGGAGAAAAGTTAGAGTTAAGACCACGTCTCTGCAAAAAAAAATGAATGCCCTACGACCAGGTGGATGGAACATCTGGAAAAGGCCGTGTTTACCTCAACCTTCTTACGCGAGATTATTTGGATAATTTCCTTCCACCTAAATATAGTAGGTAAGGTCCGAGCTCCGAGAGACCTTATCAAAACGTCAAGGCAAGCACAACAAAAGCACGCTTACTGGAATGTTTTGAAAAATGTTTATTTAAGAAATATTACTATTATAACGAGAACAAAATAATAAAGACTGGTAAATATTTAATATACTATATATATATAATATATTGGTAATACTTTTATTACAATTTGGTATAATGATTTTTAGAATATATGAAACTCGCTAGGTCAGGGAATTCTGCGTTTATCTGTGTTAAGTACTTTTGGCAGGAAACCCTCTGTAGGTCATAACATTCTGCATATAAATGCACAGGTAACTGTGATCGACAACTTTTGGCGGGAAACTATATAAATTGGGACAGATAGTTTGCTGGAGTCTGTCAGATCCTGAATAGACGTTAATGGAAATGTTCCCTATTATTTAATTCCACAGGCATTTCTAATTAAAACTGTATTTGTAACTGTACTGTTACAACTGTCACTGAGTTTAATTGGAGTTAACCCTACATTTTGTATTATATTTTAAATAATATTATTAAATAAAGTAATTAGTGAACATTTATACCCAAATAAATAAATTAAAAAAATATTGGTAGGATAATTTAAGGTAACTTACCAATATGTACATCTAACGACGCAAAAGTTCGTGTTTATGGTTATTATAAAAGTAATAATAAAAGCTTCAAAAGAAAATAAACTGCTTCATAATGATGACAGGTGGTCAATTCCTGTAGTTTGACTAGGGAAATACCACCGCTACTCTCAATTCTCCGTGAAGCAGTTATTGTATTTCGGGTTTTTAAGGGGCATGGTTGCCGACTTTACCATATATACTTACAATATTCGATCATCTTAAGTCCTCAAGTATCAAAATAATGGATAGATTGGATTTTGAATACAGCAATTGTACATTATTATCCATGTACGACCGTGACCGCTAACCATCAGGTCCATCAGGTGGTTTCAAATACTTTTTAGTCTTAGTCATCATGCTTTATGATCATAAATCCTACCAGATTTATATACACATATTTATGCAACCGAATTATGGTTTACAGCGCCATCTTGCAATATTGCTTCTTACTAATAAGTTTGAATCATGAACGTAGTTAAATGTTTAAAAGTATTCAACATTATCCGATAGGTATCGCATGTGCGCGTGCAAAGGCGTACTGAATGAGGGATGGAAATAAGGTTTGTAATTTTAATTACCTTATTAAATTACCTAGGTATTAAATAATGTGTATTAACTCGTATTTTTTATTATTTCTATTAATATCATAAAGAATTAATAAAAATATTTTTTGCCTCGTAAATTGACTTCAATTGACCACAGATAAAACCATTACATCGATTCACAGTGTATAAAGATAAATTGAAACGGACGGCGTCCAATTTTTCAGAGTAATAAATTAATTATTAAGTATTTTCATACGAAATAAATGTATATGAACATTTAATTTAAATCATTTTGAGAAACCTCTACTCAGCGGACATTCTAGTTGTTAGCATGTCGTGATTTTTATACCCAAACTGATGTATAATTGGGAGTACGAGAGCCGCGTTCCTGCACTCAGATCCCGTAATAATCGTTTTATTTTGATGTAAAACATGCAGGAATTTGAACTTCGTATTATTATTATACTGAAGGATATGTAAGTGTGATCATATAATTTCGAAAACGTGTAATTTTGATTACATCCATGATAGTTTTGGACGTCGTGTATACTTTAAGGCACATGTACAATCTGTAAAAAAGGTAACCATAATCTATTATCTATGAATTTGTGATGCACTATTTAGCAGTCTGTGACTGACAACAGACGACAGAAGTGCATCAATGAACTGTGCTGGGCTGCGATGCAAGTATCAGTGTTTATTTGCTTTGTGTTGTGTTGATAGTTGTTTAAAGTATTATTTATGACTTGTGAGTGCAATATTTTGATGAAGAAATCGTTAATATGCACCCATAAGCAATATTCCTTCGTTGTGAATGCGTGAAACTCATAAAATTCATCTTAGCGCGTTCATGGGGTAAGTTTGTCACCTGTTAAATTGTCACAGCTTTTGGATGCACTTACGAAATTAGGTATTGACCAAAAGCTCATTTTCAAAAGCTTATAGTTCAACACATTCTTGAAACTACTAGTACTATGTTACGTGATTTGAAACTTGAAAATAACGTTACACTAAAATTACTTATTTGAAACTATCGTAAAAATCGATTTTCCATTGTATAGTTTTTGACTTATAACTTAACATAACTTAAGGACTATACTATCCTTGTAAAAACTCTTAAATATAGTGTTGTAGAACTTTTATTTAATTGCACTTATTTAATAATTAATACTTTTCTTATTGATAATTATCTTTTGCTTTACCCTAAGTAGAAGTTAGAGCCTGATGTTAAAGAACAACATAAAGCTAGCAAACTTATTGTATTCTAGCTGTAATTGTAACTTCTTTAATTGTTTGCCTTTTGTTAAATATACAGTTAGGTGATTTCAAAATAAAACAATGAAAGATCAAGTATCTATAAGATAGGTAAGCTATTGAAGAATGTTTTAGTTTTACACTTTAAACTTCTTGAAAACCCTCAACATAAGGTAAGAAATTCTTAAATTACCTAAATGCTCAATTGTTTAATGAAATTAAACAATTTTGATAAACTTAAGACATAACAATTAAACCAAATTGCTTACTGCATTATCTTTGTTTAGCTTACCATGATATCAGTCTAAACTAGGCCACCATACCACTCGATGACAACCAACAGAATTTCCTTTTATGAATTACTTTTTACACTATTGAATTTTACAGTCAATGAATATTTCTTCTACACTGTTGACTTGTAAACTTGTATGGGTAGATAATATTTAGCCGTTAAAATTTTTCTTTGGACTCTATAAATTGCATATGAATTTGGGCTGCATAAACTCCATTGATTAGTAAATCAAATCAGATTTTACTTATAAAAACATATACAATAAGCTTTTGCCTGTGACTGTATGGTTTTATGCCTATGGGTGTCTATCTGCGTGTGTTTGTATCTATGTGCGTATGGGCATGTCTGTATGTGTATGTTTGTGTGTGTATGTAACATAAAAATAATCAGAGACACTACTGTCTCTTACAATTTACAATTAATTAACCTTGACCTTTATAGCTTCATGTTAATTTCACATATATCAATGTTACTTAGAGATAGTATTCATTACTGTGTTAAAGATAATTTTAGAACCGGTTCAACAGTTTAATGCGGGGATTATCTCTAACATGCCGATAAATACATTTTACCTGTTCATTATAATATGTAAACACATACAGATAAACCAAATTAATACAAAATACTTTGGGCACAACACTATGATTCACTATGGGTGCCATGCACACCCACAAAGACGAGTAAATAAACACCTATAAGAAGAAAATCTAAATTTATAATTCAGATGTATCACAATCGGAACTCTTTGAGTGAAGTCTCTCTTGTAACTTGACACAGGTTGTCTGTTAATAACATTTGGTCCTATGATGATTATTCCTTTATTCTTAAAAATCTTCTGTTATAATTAATGATTCTTCCGTTAAACAATTTTTAGTTAGACATGAGTATCCTATTAGAATAGAAGGATCCAGAAGGCTACTGTTCCACTAAAGTCGTCAAGTGAAGTATTGAAGTATGTATGTACTGGTATGTGTATACTGATTGTATTGGTATGTCAATTGTAAAGGTTATCTATGTATGTATATGTATGTAATCCTTTGCAAACTATATACAGAGCCCTGATGTACAGGATTTTGGTTAATGTTGTACTTTCTGTGATAATTCATTTCTAAAACGCTGCACATAAATTTAGGAAATCAGATCTCCACACTTGGGTTATATAAATGTATCTTTTCATTCCAAAATACAATATCAATATACTGCTGATAAAAAGTACATGTGGGATGATTTAGCCACCACAGTTGATAAAGTTTTATCACCCACTAGCTGACCGTACTACTGTTTTGTAAAAAATCCTATTTTTTGGATAAAAATATACTGTGTTACTTTCTGATAATTTACCTTTCTTACAGTAAAAGAATTTTGAACAGTAGCTTTTGAATTTATTCAATACAAAAAAAAAAAACAAATTTCCCTTTTTATAATATTAGGATAGACAATATACCCTTCAACCCAAACCACAACAGATCAAAACAAACACATTTGCAATATGGCTGATAAAATGGGGTCATGTTGCAATATTACCATATACTTCATGTACTTGTCCTATTTAAGTTACTTTGAAAATGCCAATTGTCATTAGCCGTTAAAGTAACAATTGATTTTATCAATACATTATCAACACATTATCAACTGACCACAGTTTTCCCCACTTAAGTTACTGTTCGTAGGAAGGCTAAACTTAGAAATAGATAAACTGACCTTGACATACTGAATGCAATATTAAGGTCAAGAGAAGCCAACACATGTGTAGACTAGAAGGATCTTCAGAGTTTGTAATTAAGCTAATTGTTATTGCTATTGTTGGTCTAATGGTTTAGATTCTCGCTTCTCACTCAGTCCTGGTCTCATGTTCGTGACATTACTTCCTGAAACATTCTGTATGTTCCTTCCAACAACACCCTCTGAAATTATAGTAAGTGCTATATCACCAAACTATTATAAATATTGTTATATCAAGTAAGCCTTATTTAAATTGTAAATGTAATCGTCCAATAAATTCATTTATTTAATTTTATGCAAATGCAGTATTAGCAATTAATTATGATTTGCTTGTGGTTAAGGAAAACATCTTGAGAAAACCGAAGTATATGAGATTTATTTTGATTATAAATAATTTGAGTATAGTATATTAGATAGTAGATTGCAGCCTAAATTCTTCTTATTCTGAAATCATCTCTATGTCTAGAGAACAATGGCTCATGATAATAATAATGATGCTCATACCGGGAAAACAAATATGTTGTTGGTAAGCATTAAAATATTAATATATGAAATCCTATGTCAGCACAACATTGCAATATCTGCTGCGTCAGATTAGTATATATCACTGATAGTAAATTACTAGTATTTATTCCTGGAGACTATTTTAAAATAAGTAAGTTACTTTGCAGCACATAGCAAATTGATATTTCAATAACATATTTTGTTTAATCTCCATTAGTTTAGGTTCATATATAAATATAATTATTATATTTTTTATATTTGAAGCTTATGCTTCAATTTCTTTAAATTATATTTCTGATATCATTGTGACAGCAGACCAGTTTGCATCTGGGACAAAGAGGATATGATATTGGACTAATTTACAATTCGGGTACTAGTCTACACTTGAAGTTTAATTAAAGAAAATCAGGATTAGTATTATTTAAAAACAATCGAGAAGTCGCGTTGTCTTAGTATGTTTATTTATATATTTAAATTGTTGATCTATGGAGATTAAGCCTGAGATAATCAATAGATGCAAGAATATATAACTTTAATCGCTTAACATCAATTGCTTACTCATAAATTGATGACTTTTAAAAAATGTCCCAAAATCTATATAATAATACATAGTAGGTTGCCGTGTCTTACGTTACTTGACGTTTTTTTGCATTATAATGCACATTCGACTATACTTAGTCGCGATATGTGTAGAGGAACGAAGGTGACAGGAGTGTAAAGCTGATTTTCCCATATAAAAAGGATGGGCGTCGGTTTTATTTTGTATAAATTTAGATATTTAGATGACAAAAAAGTTTCGTTTTAAAATTGGTCGAAGTTGACCACAAGTGCTACTAATATTCCTAGAATTCGCCGCTTTTCTTTCTAAAAGTACAATTTTATAATTCATCTAAGATAGACTTAGTCCACATATACTTCCTACTTCCTAACAGACGTATTTACGGCGCTCTTGCACAAGTGCCCCTTACATGTTTATTACGTCAATCTCAAATAATGTCTAATATTTGTTGTTTATATTAAGCATGATATGACTCAATACCAAGGCTTCAATCTCAAACGAAGCCATGGCATTGATAGAACGGTCAATGAACCATATCTTAGTATTTCGGCCGGTGTTTGCGTATTTCCTTCTCATGTAGGTGGTACTAATCTGCAAGGTCGTTTAATATAGAGAATAGCTCGTTTGAATGTCAATAGGAATATTCATTCGTCAACGGTACCTCTTCATTTTCGGACGTGATTTTTGTATTCAGAAATAATAGCGATATTTACAAGTGAAATTACTAGTTTACGTGTAATAATTACTACTTTGACCAATTCAAAATCATTGGAGACTTTGTGAACTTTCTGTTGCTGCGTTTTTAATGGATATAAAATAAAGTAAGGTCATATTTATTATCTGTTATCATATTAGCTTTTACTCACTATTTCGTCGCATTGGGGTCAACAACCTTAAGAGTTACACATTTTTATGCAAACTTTGATCCTTTTATATCACCATGTCATAAGAAATGCTATAAGTGTAATCGTAGGTAATTTTTAAGACAAATTTCTTTTTCTTATATTTAGAAATGACTAGCTTTTTGCAAGCAAATAAAAAATAATTTTAAATAATCCTACTTTTACAGGAATAAAGAACGCTCTCTATCAGTGTGCGAATTATTGCATAACAAACAAACAGATATAGTCCTGGTATATCTGTAAATTGTGTTGTAACATGTCGTTTTGATAACTTGCAATTTTTGCAACAGGATAGTTTATTGTGTGTTTTTAATGTTTTCCACATATATTCATCAGTGATTTGTAAATCTACTACCATTTGAATGCCTCCATGTTTTGAGTAATAATGATTTATGATCGATTGATTTTCTTGATTAATTGTTTAGAACCCGCGGAGACTTTTGTTAGTTCGACCGAAAATATGTGCTGTAGAGTACGTTGATCTTACACCTACATTCATACTTTTTGTTCAATTTCATCAAACTATAATGCAAAAAGTTTGTAGTCAACTAGCTGTGCCCGCAATTCCGCCCGCGTTAAATTCGGTCTGTATCAGTAAGCGGCTAATTAATGTTATACAATATAATTCTAAAATAAATGTTACTCTTTATCTTCATCAGATATCTGCCAGTGAAAGTCTCGACAAAATCGGTCCAGCCGTTTCAGAGATTAGTCGGAACAAACAGACAGACGGACAAAAATGTAATTTTGGTATATATACCATGTATACATACATAGACATTTAGTAAAAAGCAGTTATTTTTATATTACAAACAGACACTCCAATTTTATTTATTTGTATAAATTTACTAAATCAATTAATCATATAAATTACAATTCCAGTGGTCACGAGCGAAGCTGATCAACAAAATATTACTCGACAAATTCGGTTCAAACGAGAAGATTTGGCGAACAAAACAGATACTCATATACTCGAGACTGCACGGCTACTACCCCATCAGATCTAAGACCATACCGGAGCCAGAAGTCAAAACGGACTGGTCATCGTGGGAAGACATGGAGAGTAGAAAGATAGAGACAAACATCAAAGAGATATTCCCAAATCCATCAGACATTAGCACTCTAACAGTGTTTGATAACACACAATTTGCTCCGTACACTAGCTCGGATTACGTTGACTTGACTGATGGTGATGAAGATATAGATGTGGTAGCAACAAGTGTGGACGTGAAGCCAGTGTTGCCTGATGTGAGGGACGTGAGTGGTTTGACGGTGTTGCCAGTTGAAAATGGTGAGGATAGGCTCAGGTTTATGTTTGTGGAGAAGAAATGTGCTGATATCGGCATTGAGTTGAGGAATGAAGACGTTGGGAATGGATGTTCTTATAGGTGAGTAGTTTGTTATTCTTATTTTTACAGTGTTGAAATAACAAACGAGGATGGATTTCTCTTATTTTTGTAGTGCTGGAGTAGCAATAAAGTTTAGTTACATCATTTTTTCCTAATAATTCAACTTTAATTTGAAACTTGGGTATCTATCTGTCCTTCTATATCTATACTATTCTATACTAATAATATAAAGCTGAGGAGTTTGTTTGTTTGTTTGAACGCGCTAATCTTAGGAACTACTGAGTTGAATTGAAAAAATATTTTTGTGTTGAATAATTGAAGACGCTACAACCAATAGGAGCGGAGTATCAAGGAAAAATGTTGCAAAAACGGGGAAAATTTGACCCGCTCTCTCTAAAATGATGCAAACGTAGTTGTGCGGGTCAGCTAGTATTTGATAATTAAACCGCAGCCATGCTAAACTAAATATGGTATTGCAATCCATAACAGGATTATTGGGGATATAATAACAAAATATGGAACAGTAAAAAAATGCAAATCTTTGATTACTGTGAAACTGTGAACTGAAAAACGAAAAAACTGTATTTTTTTGAAAAAAGTTTATATCATAAGGACTACTGAGGATTTTTTTTGAAACATTTTTTTCATAATAGACACTCGAATAGTTTTCTGTAATCGTATTGTCGTTGAATATTAGGAGACACTGTATATATTCTGAACAAAAAATGAAATCGATGCATCATATCCACCAGGCGTCCCACAGTTTTTTGTAAAGCCGTTTCTGTAAAGTTATTTGAATGTTCCAGCGCCGTCCACGCCGTGATGCTGTCAGCGATGAAGAGTTTCGCCGAGGAGCTGATAAGGAGTGCACTGGCCAACAAGTTGTCTGAACAGCGGGACTTGGAGTACTTGCCGTCTGTTTGGGTTGGGTGAGTGTGTTTTTTTTATAGTTTAAAGGTAGCAAACGAGCGTGCAGTCCACCTTGATGATAAGTGGTCACTGCCGCCCATGGACATTAATAGTATATAATTAAACCTAAGTGCGATTAAATGTTACCTAAGGTTGATCAGAGATGCGTTGCTACCCCTGAGGACTAAGATGTTCGCCTCGAATATAAGTGTAGCAAGTGACACCCAAGTGTGGTTAAATGTTACTTAAGGTTGACCAAAAATGCTGCACCTGAGGACTAAGATGTTCGCCTCGTATATAAGTGTAGCAAGTGGCACCCAAGTGCGGTTAAATGTTAAATGCGTTGCCAACCCTGAGGCTTAAGATGTCTGTGTCGTGTTTAATTAACCACGTATTTTTCTTTAGTATTTATTTCTTTTGTAAGTATTTCTATCACCAAAGGGACTGGCAATGCATCGCCGGCTTTGAAAGAGAGTCCTTTTCGCACTTTTTTTACAAAACTACGTCATATCCGGGTATATTTTGGATATTTGGTAATAATAACCTACAATAACTCTTTCTATGCTAATAAATGCCATGAGTGTAGCCAAACATTAGGATTTCCTGTCTCGTGGGTATCATGGGCACACAAGACGCATATACATACACCCAGACCCAGAACTGAAATCCAAATTCTACATTCAAATTCTGGGAATCGAACCTGGGATTTCAACGCGTCAAACCAGCGTGTAACCGCTGCGTCACGCGTGTCGTCTGTAATTGAAATACCAAACAAACATCGAGGCTAACATCTTTATAATCAGTGGTAGCGAAATATCTATGACTTATCATTTGATCACGGTATTTTCTTTTAAGCATGATTATCGGGTACTAAATAACATGTATTTGTTCACAGATCATCAGCGAAAACACTAATAAGTCTAGAACACGTGTACCTGGGTATGAGCAACCCGCGCCTGCACGCGATGTCGGCCCGAGCGCTGGCGGCCGAGCGGCAGGACACCACCGCACCGCTTTAATATACTTCATTTTGTACTACACTGTGTTTTATTGAACCTATTAAAAGATTTTGTATTTCGGCCCAATAGTTTCAAAGGTAATCGATTATAAACAAATATTAAAATAAATAACGAAAAATCGTTACAAAGGAGAATGCCCATTTGTGGTTGCATTTTTAGCAGAAGAGTATACACATATAACAATATTCATAAATTATT
>DWNR01005183.1:0-10332 GCA_018250455.1 Polygonus leo
CGGTCGATCTACATGAGTTCTACTACCTGGCTGAAACGTAAAAAAGAAGCAAGCGACCATGCACTCCACGTAATGATAAGTAGTCGATGTCACCCATGGACATCTGAAATCAACTTTCGATAGGTTTGCAATCCTACTTGAGGTTGACCACTAAAGCTGAAGTTGAAGTGCATTAAGGGCTGCAGTGGTTGTCTCTTATATAAGTCATGGTAGCTCCGCCGTTCTCGCCTTAAAATCAAATTACTAAAAAAACTGCTATCGTAAATGGGTTTGAGGATTTTCGTTGTGTACAAACCTGACTAAATTATATGAATGGATTAATTATTGATGACAATAACCGTATTTCTTTCTAGGTTAGTAGCGTACCTTCAAGGCACGGCAACGGCAGCAGGCATCGTCCCTCCTCCAGGTTTCGACCTCACCGGTTTCCCGGCAGCGGCCAAGCTACTGCAACCACCTACGACCGGTCCCCCAGCACCACCAGAACCACCTTCCTGAGATCCAACCATCAAACCCGAACCATAAACTTTGAATTTATTTAACATAAGTAGGTACATACTTAAGTACATTAAGAGGTTCTTTTCGAAAAGAATACTTTTCTCAGTCATTAAAAAGATAGAATTATAATTTATTATAATATAAATAACGTATGTGCGTATAATACTCGTATGTATATTAGTAGAAATATAATTAAGATGTCAAATATTTTTTTAAGGGTATTGATTAATGATTTTTTTTTTATATATTCTAACCTAGCTATAAGGCAGACGGGCCACCTGATGGTAAGTGTTCGCCGTCGCCCATGGACATTTGCAACACCAGAGGAATCGCCAACGCGTCGCCAGCTTTGATCTATGAATTCCGTTCTATTACTGTATTAAAATAATACATTTAGTCTTCAAAATCTTCAAATTGATTTTGTAAATATGGTTATCATTACACATTACTTCAATAACTGCACATGAAGGTGATAGAATCACGCGTTCCTACTCATCATTACCGCGTAATATGTATATTTATAAACAATTGATAAAAATGTGGGATGCAGGTTCAAGATTAGCTCCACCTTAAATATTATAAAATCTTAGTAACGGAACGCAGACCCAAAACACATTTAACCATTAGTATCTATTACTACACAAACGGATTCAAATTAATACATGACTTATGTCTTATTACAATCCTATTGGGTGTCATTGATCGCCATGGAAAGCACTGACCACTTGTCATCAGATGGATTTATTTGGATTCAATTTAACGAAAAGTCTTTGTTTGGTCAATCTTGTCATCTAGAGTAGTTTCGGAAAAATAAATATAGATTCGATTAAGTTTAAAATATATAAAATTATTTCTCGTATGATTATGTGTGTACATATTTTATAAGCGCTGTCATGTGCTCAAAAAAATTAGCTATGTATATTATATTCATAAGTAGTAAAACTTTAAGTAATAGTTTCCCTACTAGATACGTTTTAATGCGTAGGTACATATTTTAAGTCAGTTATAAAGTGCAGTAAGTTATAAATTAAGTCTTTATACAATTATAATTTAAGATTTTATTTTATATTTAATGCTAGTTCAAGTATCTAGCGAATAAATTTTATTACATAAACTCTATTTTGATTGGGTTCTGAAAATTTTATTTTAATACTAAAGAATTGCTCAATACTTCAATTATTGCTTCAACATTCAAGTCGGTCCGTTAAATATAAAAGTATTTTGTATTTCAACATTTACTTAATAAAAACTTATAAGATTAATAATACAACTGAAAAAATCGGTTATGTTCCCAACCATACGAAAATGCGTGACTTAATGTTTTAAAATTAGGAAAATTACTCGTTTTTGCGAATAATACTTAAAATAAGTAGTCGCAAAATCTGTGATTTTGTCAGTATTAGTATATTTAAATAAATAATATTATATAAGTACTGTCCCTATGTCCAAACGTGATGTACATAATATTAAGAGGACAGATTCGTGAGTTCGTGTGCCAAATTACGTAGATAATAGATTTAAGTAGTTACATTATTTTATTAATATTTTATAATAAGAAAAACTAACGTTTGTTTGTAATAAGTAAAGGAAGATAACAGTTCTAAGTAAAATAGTAAGTTTAAAATCAACTATTTCACGTATAAATTCCATTGTCACACCGAACATTTCCGTAAGATTTCGAATGAAAAGTGGATTTATTGCATATGTGTATGGATAACTTCATTCATTCATAAATTTAATTAAGTAAATATTTATATAAAATCTCAATATTTCGTAAATTTATATGTAATTTTGGTGTCATTAAAGTTAAATCTATTATTCGGTATTAAAATTAATCTAAAGTCGAAAGGTGTCAGTGACATCTCTGCAAAGTGGTGTATTTGTGTGGTAAATTAGGTAAGATATATAGTGAGTTACCGATAAGGTTCATTTTCGTTATATAAAATATTTAAGACTAAAAAACTTAAGGACTTGACAATGATTTTAATCGTCACGCTATCTGCAATGTATCGTGTATTTAATATCTCATAGTTATTCCACGTGATTGTATACTCGTATGTAGGTATATTGTAGCCTGCTTGCTCCATTTTACCGTAATGATTAAAATATTATATTATAATGCAATTATATTAATTTTTAAAGGAACTAATTCAAAATAGTTAGGGGAAACTATCAAGTGATGTTAAATTTACATCTCCATAGGAAAGCTATTAGATTACTATACTAAAGTAAACAAAAATTTTTTTTTGGAATATCTGTTATGCCAAATATAGTCAAAAATACTAGCTACTAACTACTACATTAACCAGACATATATGCCAGTCATTTGCTCATTAATATTATTTAAGAGTACATTTAATGGAATTTAAGCATGTTGTAAATGTCGCAAAATAATAAAAGTTCTATCCATTATTATAGACTTAAAATTAAGAGTATATTTACTCCTATATATTAATAAGTGTAAGTCAGTAACGTAGATAGTATGTAAGATTTGTAAGCCAAAGTAAATGTGATTGTTATTAGCAATAAAATGAAGTAGATAAACATTAGATTATTTATAGAATTATGGCTCCAAATATACCTAAAATAAAGTGAATCTATAATAATGAATTATTATTTTCCTATCCTACATATCCGAAAATTCATCAAGTAATCGTGTACCTACTAAATTTAATACGGCCTACTCACGGCCCTAAAATCAGTGGCAATATCGGAATTGTGGTGTTAAACTTCTCGTATGATAATTGCCGGATTTTAATAAAATGCGTCCAAATTCAAAGCTTGTGAATTTAGCTACTAGTAGCGCCCCAAAGCGTTAGAAGTAGGAACCACTGACTACATGTAGAGACGATGCCATTTATAATTCAAACAGCCCCGTAGGTGAGCTGGACGAAATGCATGTGAAGAACAAGCTAACAGTGTTTAGGGCTACTAACAGATGGCGCCTCTTTCTAGTAGCCACACCCATTATACAATGTATACCGACAAAACATAATTACGTTTTTATAAATATGAAAAGGAGAAACTATGTTTACTAATAGTCACGATATGTAGTACCGATACAAAAATAGAAATGTTGTAATGTGTTAAAGATTATTAGATATTATACATGCATGGGACTTTTCTTTGCACATTTTAGTTTGAGTTTGAATAAGATTTTAATAAATCCCTATTTTTGATAATAGTTGTAGATAAAGTGTCATAACATTCGTTATCAACACGGGTTGTTATCAAACAATGACGTAAGATTTATCAAAATTCTTCGTTTAGTACAAAACCTTTACACCAATGTAATAAATATACTTTCAATTTTTATCTAAAATAGATACTGCGCACAATAATCGATGGATCATTTTATGGCGTAATCGCGTCAATGAGATTGGCAATCTACTTAATAAACCCAGACTAACTGACTTTCAGACAACGCATATCTAGAAACAAACATAAAAAATGTACACTGTAGTTTTATGATGTAGACGAGAAAACGGAAAGGTATTTCTGTTAATTCAAACCTCAAGCAGATTAAATAGCAATAAATATCAACATATTGCATCTCATTCCTCTCATAGCTAATACGAAAGCACGGAGTTTGTCATGTACCTGAGAGAACACTTCATATCCATTTTTCTATCGTATAAAGGTAGCAAACGAGCATGCTGTCCACCTCATGGTAAGTGGTCACTGCCGCCCAAGGACATCAGTAATCATCCCCAAGTACAATTAAATCATACCTAAGTATCAAACTTGCACAGATGCGTTGCTATCTCCGAGGACTAAGATGTTCGCTTCGTTTATAAGTGTAGCCGGCAACCACGCCTCTCCAAACCGAAATACAAAAATTGCTTCACGGAGAATTATGAGGATGGCGGTGGTACCTCCCCGGTCGAACTAAACGAGGTTCTACCACCTGGTAAAACAACATAGTACCCATTACAACCAAAATTATTGACGCACTAATGGGCACGGATTGACTTCACACGCCCTTGCAATTTTTGTTTATCAGTCACCAAGCATTATAGATGTCCTCGCCATGTTTATTTTACTTTTCGGTAAAGGAAAACATCACAAATGATAATTTAATATTAAATCATCAGGCTGCTTTTATTAAGACGATTATTTATTTAAAATACATAGGTATTTATACACTCTATGATCCTACTAATATTATAAACGCGAAAGTTTGTATGTATGGATGTTTGTTACTCTTTCACGTAAAAACTACTGAAGTGATTTTAATGAAACTTTAGAATAATATAGCTTATATATCAGAATAAAACATAGGCATACAATTTTTTCATCTTATTTTTATGGCATAACAACGTTTGCGGGGTCAGCTAGTTAATAATAATTATTTATTCAATATCACCTAATTAATTCGGTACCGCAGATACACACAGTTAATCGAAGTATTGGCATCAAATTAAATAGGCTACTAGCAAGCTTCAGTGGTAAATATGAAAATAGAGTACAGCCCAAAATTATCTTAAATTTCAACCCAGACAACCTACAACAAATTCGAACCTGAGATGGACTACAGATATATTGACATCCTTGTGAGAAACAAGAGATGTTCGCCTTTTATGGCCGACAACCAATCTAAAACAAGCTAGGAATCCTAAACAAGAAGATAGCAAACAAGCATGCATCACAAGCAGGCAACCACGCCTCTCCAAACTGAAACGCAAGAATTGCTTTACGGAAGATTATGACGATGGCGGTGGTATCACTCCGGTCGAAAAATGAATTTATACGACACATCATCGCATCCAATAAACATTAAACACAAGAAGTGAAAATGGTTTATATGTTCCTATAAAAAGTGTACTACGTAACACAACGCAATTACGTCGAACTTGGTATGATCATTCTGCAAACTCAAAAAAAATGAGACATAAATAAACCAATGACTTGCAGATAAGGCATAGTGGGAAAAACCATCCACAAATTAGCGAATATATATTTATAAACATACATACATAAATAATACAGAATGTTTGGATTCAATTAGAAATCTGAATTAGAATTCTGGCTGTTGAGTCTATATCCTTTTGATCCAAGATGACAATGATTTTATGTTGAAATGTTAATTACACGAATAAAACCTATAAGTCAATATCATAATTTCACTATTATACTGATAGATATCAAATGATGGAGAGTCTGTCTCGCTTAGTTTTTCGCGTTTTCTAATACACGTTTCACGTTTTCTATTCTAACCTCACACATTACTCCTGCTCAAAGATATACTTACGTTATAAATCTTCGAAAAAAATCTATTTGAAGTCTACCACGGATGCCTGGCTTAAGAATGAGGTAAGTATAAGTATGACCGACCACTACCTATACGTTTCTCACCGGAAAATACTGCTAATAAAAAAACTGCTACGAGGACGAGACCATTAACGCGTGGTGCTACTATTATCCGGGCAAATCATACACAGATTTCTCTTAGTTTATTTTTATCCTTTTAAATTGCTATTTAAATTTTCCTTCATTGCCATAAATTCAGAGCCGAGGTGTTCCGATTTTGTGTGACGTTGTGTACATCAGATTTACCACAGAGTTAGTCAGTACTGCTGCATCATCAGAACTGGCCTTCTACAATAAAAATTCAGTCCAGCACTTCTTTGACCATAAGCTCTAAGAAGTCTAGATCTCATCCAATAAGCATTTCACATTACATCTGAAGTCCTCTCGAAGTCCAAGATCAAGAGAGAGAGATAAGACCTTATAGTCAATTTAAAACTGACTATGCTGAACCCGTAGCAATAACAATCATTAAAATCGGTTTACAAATTAAGATTGCATCGTATGAATCTTTGAACCGTAAGTAAAATATGAGTATACTCGTATCTTGCATACGGAATCTCAAAAATGTCCTTGTAAGTTAGGTTTGCATTTTGTTCCCATACTTACCTACTTGAAACTTGCACTTGCTTAAGCACACTAAAACCAAAGTAATCGATAATTCTATTACCAACTCAGTTCATC
The DNA here is from genome assembly GCA_018250455.1 of Polygonus leo. Classification (NCBI taxonomy): domain Eukaryota; kingdom Metazoa; phylum Arthropoda; class Insecta; order Lepidoptera; family Hesperiidae; genus Polygonus; species Polygonus leo. Next base: position 6,490 of record DWNR01005183.1, read on the forward strand.
ATACTTTTTGCCTTTGAAGACACATATTATATTAAAAACATCTATAACTCGTATTAATAGGAACGAGGTTCTCTTCGCTGTGTGTTATGCGACCATTATTATATGCGACCATTTACAAATAAGTCAATAACGTTTTATATTGTTAAAATAGAAATAGACAAACAAATTGGGTAAGCAATTGCGAGAAAATCTATTCTAATATTATAAATATTCTAATTCTAATATGCGCTAATCTCAGGAATTACTGGTCCGATTTGAAAAATTCTTTCAGTGTTAGATGGTCCATTTATCGAGGAAGGCTATAGATTATATAACATCACGCTACGACAAATAAGAGCGGAGTATGAACGAAAAATATTGCAAAAATGGGAAAAATTTGACCCACTCTCTCTTATATGACGCGAATGAAGTTGCGAGGGTTAACTAGTATGTAATATTTTTAAACAAAAATATTACGAATGTGAATAAAAAACATATGTAAAAAAATCACAATCAAACATGTTGTAACGGTCCGCTGGTTCGGTAGTTACATTGCCATGGGCCACTCTAAACAAGGTATTTTTATCCGTTCCGTTATTTAATTAACCTATTTATTCGCACGAAACAGATTTTCCTCTCGTTAGAGGAACATATCAGTAGTTTTTAATCTCGAGGAGGACCCATAACAACGTTAATATACAAATACTTTATGTAAGAAAGTAATAAATTAGTCATATAAAAGCCTCATACCACAGTATAAATAGATACTAATACTGTGCTCATACCTACCTATATAATCTAGTTATATACAAACTTTTCGACGAAAGGTTACCTATAATTTAACGGCATAATCTTTACACAGTTGTATCGACAAAATCTCCAAAAAAGTGGTGCATCGACTTCCTCTTGTAAAAACCTCTCGTTTAATTTTTAACAATTATTTTAAACGTTTTTTTTCTTGCGTACCTAGGATTATATCTTTGTTCAGATTTCACATTGTTCTGATCTTAGTCACTGTGGATGACTACACGTTTTTTATGACGCACCATCTTTAAACCTTTGAAAAAAAGATGTTTTGTTTAACTAAAACTCCAGGTAGCAGGTAATAGGGTCCCAGCTATAGCTTTATTTAAAACACAGCTACTTTCCATGGCTATAACAAACTATATATAGTGATGGATACGAGAAATTATTCTCAATAATTTAGATTCTAAGCTCTTATGTTCCAAACATAGTTTTCTAATTTAGTATGACTTGATTTGTATTATTTCAACCTCAATGTTGGAACTCGTAATGAAGCTGTATCGATTTTAATCTACCTACATGCTATATTCACTTAGACTATTTGGTGACGAAATATTATAGGAATGTATATAAAATATGTGTATACTAAAGTCAAGGTCTTATGTTTTGTACTATTTTTTAACCTAACGTATTTGTGCAATAAATAATTCATTAAATAAAACTTAATTGGTTGTACGTACTCTAACTTTTACACGGCGGTTCGGGGTTTGAATCCCAAGCACGCATTAATGATTGTGCAAAATCATGTATATATCATAAATTAATTATCACTTACCTTATCAACGAAGATCATCTTCGTGAAACATCAGAAACATTTCAAGGTGCCACGAAAAGTGGAGTGTACTCCAGCTCATAATGAGGTACAAAATTGAAAGTATTTTTGAAATATTACAATTATTATTACTCAATATCTAACAAAACAAAACAAAAAAGTTATATATATGTATTGGTCAAATTGATCTACATATGAACAACTTAAATGCCAGCACCGAATCCAATGTTCCTGTGGTCAAAAAAATTATTTTGATCAAAACCTGTTTGTATCTTCTACGCCGAATCCTGTGAAAATCTTGTTCTAAAATGAAAAATATAGAATCCTTAAAAGCCCTTAATGATCCCACCATGCACAGAGCAAGGCCATCAAGCCATTATTAAGAGCTAAAATACACCAGGATGCAATTGCAACTAGCGGTGATGAATACGGGCTAGCTTGAGGCAACGTAGCGGTGTGGTACGAAATTTAATCTACGCCCGTTCACCCCCAACCCCACACTCCGTCGTAGAAATATCTACAGCTATACCTATGTACCTAACCTACCTACTCTATCTATTTACCAATTATTTATGCATGAACTGAACTGACTGTTGTACATTTTTTACAGTATAAGAGTAGCAAGCGATAGCCTATAGTCCACCTGATGATAAGTGGTCACTGCCGCCCATTTGTAATAAACCCGAAGCATAATCATAGAGGGCTTAAGTATGGCCATCAACCATCAGTAGAGGGGGTCCCGGTCAGAGACCATATATATATGCCAGGCAAGGTCACAGGCTGAAATTTGGGGGGGCCATACAAAATTTGACCCCTATAACCTCCCCCGTTAGAACTGCGCCTGCCATGTACGGCAGGATCCTGCCTTTTTGACAGGTTTTGTCCTAAAAGTGGTACATTGAATAACGTTCCTTTCCACAAAAAGTCTGTATGTAGGTATATTTGACAGGGCCCTATCTAATAAATGTGCTAGCTACGGGCCCCACACGCTCTAGTTACGCTACTACCGTCAACCACAGCTCTCCAAAACTGAATCACAACCGCCCCACAGAAGATCATAAGTTGGGTGGTACCTCACCGATCGAACAACAAGAGTTCCAACCTACCAATTATTTATGTATCGACCGCCGACTGATGGCTACATAAAAGTATGACCGTTACAAAAAATTCTATAGCCACCCAGTTTGTTTTTGCCCGCGTCTCCATGCGAACGTAAATACAGGTTACATACCTATATATATACATCTACCTCAATACCTAGTATCTAGACAACAGGCGACGACGTTGGGCTTCATTATATACATACGTACCGCTTGTATACAGCTCCACTCAGTACATACGGACCGGCAACACGGTAGTATACCGTTAGATGACAGATAAATCTTACTTTTTATATTTTGGTTTGCTGTAAATTTTGTTCACATTTTATATCGTATTCATGTTTGGTTAATCAATGCAAATTATTTCATGTTATCTATAAAGAAGTAAACGGTGATATCCTAGTGCTTGAGTCCGACCTTGCACGTGCACGTCCAGGTTCGAATCTCCAGCACCCACCTCTGATTGTTCAAATTATGTGCGCATTTAAACTTAAAATATCATTCGCTTTTTGGTGAAGGCAAAAATCGTGACGAAAGCTGCATACCCAAGAGGTAAGCCAACGCGGTGGACTATGGCCTAAATCCTTCTCTTTGTGAGAGGAGACCCGCGCCCAGCAATGGGACTATAATGGGTTGTGATGATGATGATGATAATGATCTATAATGAAAAAAATAATAGTTTATTAGCGATTCTTTATAAATTATAATAACTATAGTCATAGACGTCATCATCCGCCTATCGTAAACGCTTCTCTCAGACAGCTTCCTATGCGAGTCGTTCCGTGCTGGTAAATTTCATACACCTTTGTGAAAGAGAACATGACATGAGATCACGATGGTATCTTTACGATATTTTCTGTTTCGGCCACAAACTGAGCAACTCCAACTAACTAACTCCAAATAGTATCACAGATACCTACAGATTGAAGTCGACTCCAAAATGTTTGTTATCCAGAAGAGCTATGATATTGCCTCGTTACTAAGAAACCGGCATTTAACCCGTGTCAACTTAAACACAATAATTACATTACATAATGTTAAAATATGGAGAACTAATGATAATGATTGAACATTATGTAAGTGTACGCAGAAAAAAATAGTCATAGGGAAATATATATGACGGCGCAACGAAGTTCGACGGCCTCTTTAGTCCATTTCTTTTTAATTGTTTCGAATATCTGTCAATTA
>DWNR01005184.1:0-10331 GCA_018250455.1 Polygonus leo
TTTAATTGGAATAAAAAGTATCCTATAATCTATGTCTGTAAACCAAATTTCATCAAAATCCGTTCAGTACTTTCGGCCGTTTGACGATTATCAAGATTCCTTTTTATCCCAAAGGAGCATTTAAGCGGGATAAAAAGTATCCTATCACCCATGTCAGCTCATATACCATATATCCTGTCTGTATATTTCATAAAAATCCGTTCAGTAGTTTCTGCGTGATTGACGGACAAACATTCAAACAAACAAACTTTCACATTTATAATATTAGTAGGATTTTAAGAAAACAAGAGCAACATTTTTAATTGACATATCCTTTTTATTTATGAACCGATTGGAATGAATGTGCGGTATCATACCATACCACCACCACCGTTTCACAAGGTGTTCTTGACATAGAGACGAGAGAGGATAAAGATCATTCGTGCTACACGTTCGGCACACGATTCAACCGGATAATACCATATCTATAGTTACAAAATATCATTGGTTATGTATCAGTAGTGCTTATTATTATTTACGAAGATCATTCTTCTCTCTTACTTCACAAGTACAACCCTATGGAAGTCCCGGGAAATCTGAAATCTGTCAGTGGACACCTACACAGGAATTCTAAGGCGGTATTGATTAGATGTTCAGTGACCTGTCGCTAACTCGAGGTATCGCCGTAGCGTCTATGATAAAGAGCAATTTATATCAGGTTGTTTGAATCAGTGTCTTACTGCATTTTGACGACTTGTGACCAATTTACATATTTAGGGTTCCGTACCAGAAGGCCAGGTGGTAGAACTCATGTAGTTCGGCCGGAGGGGTACCACCGCCACCCTCATAATCCTCCGTGAAGGAATTAATTATACTGAAACGCGAGGCGAACATCTTAGTCCTCAGGGGTAGCAACGCATCCGTGGTCAACCTAAGTACGATTCAATCGTACTCGATGATGATTACAAATGTCCATGTTCGGCCGTGACCACTTAGTATTATGTGGACTGAAGGCTCGTTTGCTATCAATATACCACGGTAATAGTATCTACGAGTTTATATTATTACCGTGACTATACGATACAAAATATACCTACGTGGTAAATGGATTTATTACCTGTTAATAAAAAAAGTTGTAACCGCCCTCAGATATGTATTGTTTTCTAAATAGAACATTCGGTATTACATTTCCTTCAACGACAGTGACCATTTCAGTGATCAACTACGATAGGTACCGTCTAAATTAGATTAGAAAATATAACTATTTTGAATTTCTCCATTCTTCGAATCAGCATAGCACAGCTGCGTTCCACGAACTCCATCTGACCGAAAAAGGTCTAGCGTTGATGGCGCTCGAGCCATTCGTGCTTTAGAATGCGGCCTTCTTGGGCAACCCATCACAACAATGGTCACAAACATCCGCCAAGAATTAGTCGCTCCCCACTGTATTTACCGAATTGTAGGAAAGTAAAAGCACGCGGTCAAACCTCCGCGTATCACTGCGCGGCTCGAAAGTGAGCGCGCGCGACGCGTTTTTTACGAAAACATCTCCCGCCAAAAAAACACGAACTGACAGCTCGGCCGTAACCCTTATCCGCCATCTTGCTTTACTTTTTTATTTGTTTTTTTTTTTAATTAAGTGCATTGAACTTGGAGTGCAGCGTCCTCTGCCGTTTCATAAGTGATTATACCATGTTACTGTATCGGGCGCAGTGAAAGTGCAGTGACGTAAGCATTACATTAGATTCTCGTACTATGGCGGCCTCCAGCCGTATAGGGAAGTGCTTCACCATACATTTGGTTATCGGTGAGTGTTGCCTTATTTCGCAATTCGAAAGCTCATTTAAGTTTTTTATTTGCCGTTTAAGGTTTTTATGTTATATAAGTCGTAAGTAAAAACTTCCACCAGTCGTGCTGGATTACTGTTTTATACATTTTATTTTCCATGTTGTATTGAAGATTTAATTAAATCAAGGGTGAAAATAATAATAAAAAAAAATATTAAATTGCTATATTTTAGTTATTAATTTTACTAACTATTTAATTAATAAAAATAACTAAAATACGGAGAAAATAGAAGGATTTTGAAACTATTGCTCTACAACTTTAAGAGAGTATCTACCAATACCTATCAATTGGACAGTCGTATAAGTAATGCAGTCATTTTAATTTATTACGATTAAGTAATGCCTTATGTTTAAAAAAAAAACTTTTATTGATTCACCACTACAAGAATTGCTAAAGAAGATGGCATCGGTTTCAAGTAGGGCTGCAATTCTATCTTAGGTAGGTAAATTACGTGTCCGTGAACGGCACTGACCATTTACACGAAGATTAGCTTCGTTTGCAACTTTTATACTTTTAAGAAACACATTTTGTTTAACATACCCATTATATAAAGTGGAAGAAGCTAGGCAAGTATGTCAGAACCGTGCCATTTGGCACTCGATACTCTCTGCCTACCCCGTTAGGGATTTGGCGTGAAGATGTGTGTGTGTGTGTGTACCCATTATATTTTACTCATTACTAGGGGGCTTAAAAGGGGCCTCAAATATCTCGACAACATCGCTACCTATAGGGCCCAAACGTTTCCTATCTCTCTTGTTGAATCAAGTCAAATATATGTATGTGTTGTCAGAATGTCATTTAAATCGGTTAAAAAATTAAGGAAATTAGCGTGAACATACATCGTGACACGGAATATTTTATTTATCAATCACCATCCATTTTAAAATAAAAACAATTTATTTAACTGAATATAGTAATGTAACATTGCTTTCAAATCTATTACTAAAATATTATATCAGATACACAAATGGACTTGGCATAGATGCAGTTCCCGCGCAATTTCCGATGCACAGTCGTTGTTTCCGTCCCATTTCCTCTTGTACACCGAATACATCGAAAACCGATATTTCGTGTAAATTCGTGTTTATCTACATTGAATAAAATTGTATTTACATATATCGATCGATATTTTTAGTAATAAATAATATATATTAATGAATAATTTTAATAATATTTTTTGCTGATATAATATATTAACAGTTTCATATTTATTTTGGCATGGGCAGTAGAAAAAAGTAGTGAAGATCCCAGTTTCAGGAAGAAATAATTTTAAATTTATTATTACTTTACAACTTTTTAATTTCAGCAAAATATAATCGATTTTTTTATTTTTGTATAATTGATATAAGTTATAATTGACTTACTAATATTATAAACGAGAAAGTTTGTAAGTATGGATGTTTGTTATCCTTTCACGTAAAAACTACTGAAAGGATTAAAAAAAACTGTACAATAATAAAGCTTATACATCAGAATAAAACATAGGCTACATTTTTTATATATTTTTATGGCAGAACAACGTTGCGGGGTCAGCTTGTAATTATATAATTGATATATTAAACTGTAGTATTTGCGGAATCGATTCATATCAAAAATTGAAATTTTTTACAACGTAGATATGCACGATGTCGTTGCCAATAAAAACATCGTAAAAAAAGTTTTCTACGTCCCATTAGATTCATAATTATTTTTTTTCTGTTACAATTTATTTGAAAGCATAATGGAGGTTATAACAAAAATATGAGTATTAGCTTAAAATAAAGATTTCTCCTCAATTAATTCATTGTCATGATGTCACTGCTGGGCAAGGGCAACTAAAATCAAAACAAAAAAGATTTAATCCGTATTTTTACCACCAAGAGCAAATTGATAGCGCTCACACACTATTGATTTTTTATCACGATGGTTTCGTTCAGCAAAATATGAGGATTAACTTTTAATCAGGTCTTTGCGTAGCGGTATAAAAGGCAATTAACAATCTAAGGGTATAATCTATAGGTAATTTTAGCTTCATAATCACCAAAAAATACATTGGTTTTATCTTTGAAATACCATGTAGCAACGTTTTTAGATTAATTTTGAATCGGCGTTATAAATTAAACGGCAGAATTTGATGAAATTTTGTATGTACGAGTATATTCAGTAGGTCTGAGAATAGATTGTTATCTATTTTTTATTCCCCTAAGTGATAAGGGTGGTCCGCAATTTTTCGGTTTATGTTTTGATTTTTTTTTATGATGTGGCATTAAAAATACGTACAACCCTAAATTTTCACCCTTCTGCTTCAACCTCCATATTCTTATATTTTTTATGGCAGAACAACGTTTACGGGGTCAGCTGGCATGTATATAATCTGTTATCTGTTTCTTACGTGAAACTATAGATAAAAACGTTTGAAAAGCTAATATAACCACCTACATCAGATTCGAAGAATCGATATCACAACTCGATAAATATAGACAAGTAATAGCAAATTGAAAGCAAAAACTGATCTAAATAAATACGATAAAACGATTACATTTGGTTTGGCGCCTTTCAATAGTTCCGCGCAAAAACTGTCACTTCCTATTTTTTTAATTGCGTTCTGAAACGATGAGCAAGTAGGTTGTGCCAAATTAAGAACAAATGCTTACTCGTGTAGTTATAGCTGTCTGCTTCTACCTGTCCTTTAAACTTGGTATTTAGGTATCTATTTAGTATGTACATAATAATGTTTTTATTAATATTACATGTACATATTTTTTTTATTTGTCAATGACATTAAAACACATTTGCTACATAGGATGCAACAAACATTGTGACGTACACATATTTATTATTTTTTGCGTATTAACGTATGATAAAAAATTAATAATGATTACTGACTGTTCCATCGTCATTTTTGGTTTTCAAAACGTGCTATTTTTAATTTTAACAATTTTTTCTTATTATTTAATAATAATGTTTATGACGTATAGGGCCCATTTAATATAAAGTTAAGTCCTATACAGATACAAATCTTCTACAAGCAACTAAAAGACCGCCACAGATTAAATTCCAACCAAAAATCATTTGCACAGCTCATAAATTTTAAACACTACTTGATTTACGGGCAAAGATATTTCTATACATAAGAAATATGCTTTAAATTACCTGCATTACGACACACAACGTAATGGAATGTATTAGAAAACTGATATAATTCTACCGCACACTTATAAGTATATGTAATGAATTTCTTATTTCGTAATTTGCATTCCTAAGTAATTTTATGTAGCATTTCCGCAATTTATAGATAATAGACAGATAAATAAAATGAGTGGATAATCTCTTGATGTCACGCACGGCAAACTCAGCTGTTTGCTTCTTAGCCAAAATTTATATTGTTCGTGGGATAATCCGTATTGTTTACTTTAAATAATATGGAGGGTAATGATTTTTTTTTAATCTAAACCTAGCGATAAAGACGTAAACGTAAACGAAGTATTAAAATTGTTCATGATTGACGTATATAATATAAAAATATATATTTTGCAGAAGTAAGGATTTTATGGATCCCAAAACTAAGTTAAAATAGATATTTGACATCACGTCTTCGTTGTCATGTTAAAAGGAACATCACAAAGTCTAGCTTAATGGCAATTTTGTACAATATAATTGAGACCTGTAGTACCGTAACATTTCCGCTGATATATCTCTAAAGAAACAAGCCGTCGCAAGACGCCTGGCAGATGTGAAACATCGAATATATTTTCTACCGAAAATAGGAGTACATATACGATATAGGAAATATTAGTATTAGCGTTATTTAGATTATGTATTAAATGATAATTTTACCCTTTTATCTCTTCATCCAATTTATCTCTCTTAGGACAGGGCTTATTATGTTGTCCTACTCTTAACAATCTCATGGCCACCATGGCTGTCATCAGCAATTTTCTTTCTAAAGCGAAACCGAGAGAAAGTGACTACTTTTCTTCGCATTTCATTAAACAAATAAGACAAAACAAACTCGAGAGAGCGGGTTATGATCTATCTGCGATCTGCTGACAGACACTGCTCCTAATTAGATGACCTATGCCATATGAGTGTTCGAGATAGGAGATGAGATTGCACTCAATCTCATAGTTGGCAGCGAGAATGCACGTGTGAGAAAGATATAATTAATCAGGTTAAAAACCTAAAATCGAGTTATTGAAATTCCGTTTCTTTTTAGAGTTCCACACGCAAAGGGTAAGAACACTATTTCTTTGACTCCGGGGTCCATCCGTTTGTCTGTCACCAGGCTGTATCTTAAAAACCATGATAGCTCGATAGTTCAATTTTTCACAGGTGATGTATTAGTAGTAAGTACGATAAGTCAATTAAATTGAAAATATTTATCTTAACCAAAGGCAATTTAACTGTTAAGATGGTGTTTGTTTTTGAATTTAAATAGAAACATCTCTCAGAACGAAACCCAAAACGTATCCTAGAATTAACTCAAGTTTTAAACTGGAAAAATCTGTGAGCGATGTACCAAATATCATCAAAATGCCGTCAACCATCTTTATATTATCACAAACACACAAACTGACACATTTGCGCTTACGATTATGCACAAAAAACTTAAATCACATACCTCAAAAAATGACTCAAAAAGGGTTTTCAAAATCCGTCCCAAAATATGTTACGGCGTTTAGCCCGGACCGGTTCCAGTAGCCGGGTCAATAAACGTAACCGGACCTCAGTGCATTTTGGATTCGATATGCGCTTTTTCATTTTGAAATTCGTCACGGACTCACATTGTTTGCATATGCAATGGAGGATCACATTTCTACAAACAAAATTTTAAGTGCATATTGCTTTTGATATTCAATGGGAGATAAAATATTTTTTTATCGTATAAAGGTTGCAAACGAGCATGCAATACACCTGATGATCACTGCCGCCCATGGACATCAGTAATCATCCCCAAGTACAGTTAGATCATACCTAAGTTTGATCACAGATGCGTTGCTACCCTTGAGGATTAAGCTGTTCGCCTCATACATAAGTATAGCCGGCAACCACACTTCTCCAATCCGAAACACAAAAATTGCTTCACGGAGGATTATGAGGGATAAAATATATTCAAACATAAGCATTTATACCTACCTTACTAGCTGACCTGGCAAACGTTGTTCTGCCATATAAAGTACAATTTTTACGTGTTTTCGCAACATTTTTCGTTGATATACCGCTCCTATTGGTCGTAGCGTGATGTTAAATAGCCTTTCTCAATAAATAAACTATCCAACACTAAAAGATTTTTTAAATTCGAATTAGTAGTCCCTTTAATAAGCGCGCGACAAACAAACAAACTCTACAATTTTATAATATTAGTATAAATAAGGCACTTTATGATTTTACGTTGCTATCATATTGCATTTACGTTATGTAATGTCCTGGGAAATATCTCTTTTCTTTCCTGCCTTGAGACATGCCGCTATAGCCGGTTTTAGCATGTATTAGCCAGGTGGTAGAACTCATGTAGTTCGACCGGAGAGGTACCAACGCCACCCTCATAATCCTCCGTGAAGCAATTCTTGTGTTTCGGTTTTTTACGGGATTGCCGGCTACACTTATGCACGAGGCGTACATCTTAGTCTTCAGGAGTAGCAACGCATCTGTGGTCAACCTCAAGTACGATTCAATCGTACTCGGGAATGATCACTAATGTCCATGGGCGGCAGTGACCACTTACCATCAGTTGGACTGCATGCTCGGTTGCTACCTTAATACAATAAAAAAGAAGGATTTAGGACATAATCCAACTATCTGGCCTACTGCGAATTGGTAGACTTTACACCCCTGATTTTAAACTACTGTTAACTGTGCATATTTGCGCACGTTTTCCTTCACCTAAAAGCAAGTGATAATAAAATGTTATCACGCTAATTTTAAATATAATGCTACAATTTAGCAGTAGAGTGTTTTCTATTTTTGCAGTACTTCCTAGACCAGGGGTCGGCAACCTACGGCTCGCGAGCCACATGCGGCTCTTTGGATGTGAAGCTGTGGCTCTTTAGTTCCATATGCATATACATATTTTAGGGGCATGGCTACCGCCGTATGATACGTGGCTCAGGGGCCAGGGCAACATTAAACTTGCAAGTTACCTAAAAAAAAGGTCAACAAATTTCGATACGGGGCGCATTTCAGGCATGCTACGCAACTGATGGATTATTTATTTTCCAAGTAGGTGGAAAAATTGATATGGCTCCTTAAAAACTTTAATATTTTGTAAACTGTAATGTTTAACTCATCTGACTCAAAAGGTTGCCGACCCCTGTCCTAGACGCAGGTACGCGAAGCCTTCGCCGCAATATCGGTTAGCATATAGCCACAGCCTCCATCGACGCACGTAACCAATTTATAACTGCCGACAGAACTAAAGTACCACAGTAATTGATAGTAGGTACCTACTTGCTGCAATTTTAATGATCTAAAATGCAAGGCATAGTGTAGTAAGTTAATAAAAAAAAACCAACATAAAAAGCAATATTAAGTAAATCTGTCACTAACAAGCGAAACGTGAAGATACGAAAACGCCCTAATTGGGACAGCTTACAAATTCGTATGAAGCAAAAGAATACGAAAAAACATGATAACGCTATTTTGTATGTTTGTTTATATGACAAGCTAAAATATTGTTTACAATACAAACACATAATCACATCACAATATATACTTAGTTCACACATCACATTATATACTTAGTTCGGAGATAAATTCCTTAAAACTATAAATTAATGCTAATACTTGTACTATTTATTTAAAAGTACCTTCAACTAGCAAAGCCTGTAATATTTCCTCCGTTCACCTCATGATACACTGATGCCTGCAGGTGCAGTTCTAAGGGGGGGGGGGGTCACAGGCGTCATGACCCCCCCCAAACTTTACGAAGATTGAAAACCAAATATAACTGCAGATGTTCACAATATTATTATTCGTTTTGGCATCAGAATTAGAAGACTTCCATTTGTTTTATGATGTCATTCATATTATTATACTCAGTATTTTATGTAATGTGTCCAAAATTTGAGTCTGCGACCGCTCCTGCCTGTTATGTATGTATGTATATGTAATACGTACAGGTATCGCTGTAGTGTATCATAACCAGATCAGGACCGCCATCACCACGTAACCAAGTTACAGCGACCTGCCGTAGAATTCAACTACCTACTTGCTGAACTTACATACAGTTTTAAATGTTTGATAATACTAGAGTTATGGCAATTACACAGGAACATTTAATGAACGAAATGTGTCTAAGAAAAATATAACAAAAATATGTCCCAATTATAACATCTTTCTCCGAGACAATGATAACGTTACATCTCACTAATCAGACAATGTCATAGCTATCTCAATGCATAAAACAAAAATGTACAAAACATTTTTGTCTGCATCTCTACTTTATATAAACACTAAATTAAATGCTCTAAGAAAAGCTCTTTTGTAACAACGGCTAGAACAAATTTTAGTTGTCACTTAGTAAAATAGAAAAGAACACGCATTATTTACAACATAAACAGTCAGTCAAAACTATTAAACCTCTTAACATAATTATTATGGCTATAGAATTTAAAAGTATCTACTCCTAGTAAAGTGTGTACTATTCCACCGTTCTCTCTACATATAGGTACAGTTATCGCGACAGTGTATCATAACCACGTCAGGACCGCCATCAGCACGTAACCAGGTTACAACGACCCACCGTACAAATATATTACTTGCCCTTCTCTACAGTTACAAAACTACGAAGTACTAGACGTACAGTAATTATGACCCAATCAGTACATTTTTCTATTAGAAAATAATTGTTATGTAACGTATATCTGTTTAAGAAAACTGCGAAAAAATCGTTACAACGTATTTTTGTTTGTTACTCTATGTTACGCTTACACTCAATGTTCTAAGAGCTGGTCAGTATCAACGGCTGGAACGCATTTCGGATGCCATTAACATTATAAAATTATTAGTTATACTAGTAGAAGTAGTAGTAATATCAATAATTTAGAAGTATCTCCTACTAATAGATTTTGTTACTCTGTACTATTTCACCATTCTCTGTAAATATACGTACAGTTATCGCGGCAGTGTATCATAACCCCGTCAGGACCGCCATCAGCACGTAACTAAGTTACAGCGACATGCCGTAGAATTCAATTACTTGCTGAACTCCGCTACAGTTTGAATGCTTCGAAACTCTAGACGTATAGTAATTATGGAAGTACATAGAACGCACGTAACGAGAAGATACAAATTTGTCCCAATTGAGAAAAGTCCAAATTGGAAACTAACTTGTACCGAGGAGACGTTTGTCTATATTAGTAAACTAGCTGTGCCCGCGGCTCCGCCCGATTGGAATTCGGTCCGCGTTCATATTATATTATATAATTCGGAAATAAAACTAGCCTAAGTTACTCCTGAGGACTAAGATGTTCGCCTCGCGTTTAAGTATAGCCGGCAACCACGCCTCTCCATACCGAAACACAATA
>DWNR01005185.1:0-10331 GCA_018250455.1 Polygonus leo
AAAGGCCATTTAGGGCCAACAGCCACTACACAATTAAAAAAAAAAAAAAAATACACATATATAGCTTGCGTATAGGCAGGTTCTAATTATATACAATTCATATAAAAAACAAGTACAAAATATGAAGACTGAAATAAAGAAAAACGTTTATTGTATTTATTTTTGAATTTGAAATTGAACATCCTACAAGCAAAACTATGTATATATGTGTGTGTCAAACATATGGTAGTATGTTTTGTTTCTATTAATTTAATGTAATATTATTAAAAATATAAGCCTTCTGCACTCCTCATCCATATAAACTTTAACCCTCTCAAATTTTATTCTCCTCCCTCCACGTAATATTCAAAGAGGTAAGTGTAAAGTTTTTGCGTTACGTATTAAAATACAAACTTATTTTAAATATTATTCAATGTAGACTCTAAGGGCCATATTAATAAAGTGAACTCAAGATTGAGATCAGTCTTGAGTTTTTTTTTTATTGTGTAAAGGTAACAAACGAGCATGCAGTCCACCTGATGATAAGTGGACTCTTACCATCACTTCACTTACCATCAGATGGACTGCAAGTTTGTTTGCTGACTTTATACGATAAAAAAACAGTATAATTAAATACTATATTGACACATCTTAAAAATACATTATAAAATAATATGTTAGTTATAAATTAAAATACTTAATAGGATTGCACGTCATAGGTGAGGTAGGTATTCAGGCACTTAACCAGACTGGTTTCTATTTACATTTCTTAGGTATGCTGAGCGTTACATACCCAATTGTCATAAAATATCTAAAAAAGTAATAGGTAATTAACCTTAACTTTTATTTGTAGTTTAAATTTTCTATTTTTATCATGTTGCTAGAACTAGTTAAGTTAGGTGTTATCATTCCCGTTGTGTAATTTTGCGGAAATTAATGATAAGTTTGATAACTATAAGTTCTTGAAATATATAAGGACTCGTACTCGCATGTATAAGTGAAAACAGTGTCTTATGAAAGCATAATAATATGCTATATACAGTATTTTCACTCTACCTACCTAACTAATGTACCGTAGATAGTTAAGTACGTAATATTTTAATTATTTAAAATACAGAGGAAATAAATTGAATGTTTTAATTATTTCAACTCAGATACTAATAAATCAATATTTTATTTCTGAATCTTGTCCAATGTTTCTGTGTAAATTAAAATATTTTATAAAATTAATCATATGTTCTGATACTATTAAGTGGCATTGCAAGTTCGATAGGCTTTTTATCGGTTAAAAATAGCAAACGAGCATGCAGTCTCTTTAATGGTAAGTGGCCACTACCGCCCATGTAGGTATACTTGTTATCAACCTTAATTGAATTGAATATTTATTTCATAGAGGATTATGAGAGTGTCGCTGGAACGTCCCCGGTCGAACTACACGAGTTCTACCACCTGATAAACAATTATCAGGTTTATCTGTATTTATTTCAGCTAAGGCTATTGTTTGTTTGGAGTCGACGTACAGACACACAAATGACGGGGCCACCTAAAATGACGAACTGCATGATGAGACTAGGGAAACAAGTCTATTTATTGGTTATTTACGTAATGAAAATATATACCTAGTGCGTAAAGAAGACTTTGAGGTAGTAACTTTATCCTTATGACTAATTATTTATCATATTCTCAAGCACATGCAACTACACATAAAATAAGTAAATATTAGCCTCAAACAAAACAAGCTACAAATGCGCAATTAGCTATTATTAGAGCAAATGACATCACGTAAATAAAAAGATCGCCTTTCTTCCTGACACCGACTTACTCAATTGACCCCTGACAAGATTATTGTTGTGAGAAAAGAAAACAACTTACACGCATTCATTGTTTTTTTTTCGTCATACCATAACACGTCACGCATACTTTTTCCTCTCATAACAATAAAAAATGTTTGTTCAAAAATACATTACACCAAGGCTATTTTCGTCTAGCAACTGATAGTAAACTAATCTTATTATTAAATTGACATTCACAAGAGTGACAAAGAGTGGATGATAAAATCGAAAGGTTTATTTTTTGGCTGGTCTTTAGAACACTTAAGATAAGCGGAAATAAAAAGATAAATTCATCTATTTCCATAAAGGTATTCAAAAATCTAGAAACTTATTTTTTTCGAATTAATGATGTTTTCGGATGTTTCAGTAATACAAAGTGGTTATATTTATTTATCTCCTTCAGTAGTGTGAAAACTAAACCATTAACAGAGAATCTCCAACGTCGTACATTGTTGTCCAACTAGAGCCTGAGTCTCCAGCATGCGTTTGGGTACCTTCTTACCTACAAAACCTATGATGAAGAAAGGAATTGTCCGTTGCAGATTTAGGAGCTACATAAAAACTTATCTTTCCAGAAAAAACATTCGACATGACGCATTTGGTTTCTTTTCTGTTAATATCCAGTAGTATTATTTAACTGATAATCAGGTCAATAGGTGGTATTGTTACCAAGTGTGTTTGGTATTTAAATACTACGTAAGTACTCTGTTGTTGGTTTAATGTAAATTAGAAGAAGTAAAAAATAATTATAGCTACAAGCGACTTATTAACAAGATACGTATTAATTTTCAATTTCAACATGATATACATGTTTGACAAATTTATTTATTTATTTTTACATTCTGAATAAAAACTGTTTAAAAAATCTTTCATTCGTCTTACATAAAGGTGCACAGGACTATCTACATTGTTCGTCTTTGCTTTAT
This sequence comes from Polygonus leo, assembly GCA_018250455.1. NCBI lineage: Eukaryota > Metazoa > Arthropoda > Insecta > Lepidoptera > Hesperiidae > Polygonus > Polygonus leo. The sequence continues at coordinate 2,738 of DWNR01005185.1, forward strand.
ACGCCAAAATAACAATTTTACTATCTTCGTTATCCTGCTTGGAAATTACCTTTTATTGTGTAAATCGTAGACGATAACTTAAATATTGCCCTACTTAACTCTAAATTCATATTTTGGAGGCAGACTTGCGTTTCTAACCTTATACTCACAATACAGTAATTACAGGTGAAACCTCCATATTTCCTTTGGATAGTATTTACGCGAAAAGTGTCTCAACAGATTGGAATTTACATAAAATACGGAACAAGCCTAAACTTTTAGCTGTTTCTGAAAGACTCTGGACATTAATTTCATGCACTACCTGCCTGAAATCTTGGCACTTAAATTTAAGAATTTTAATTTGTCTTGGTGTCAGGATTCTTCGTCTTTGAAGATTCATCTATGTTTAAAATACGTGAATAAATGTGGACTATCCTGCTCCAGAGACATTTGACATTATCGACCCAACATTATTAACGATGAGATCCGAAGGACTGATGTTACCGTCATATGATTACAAGGATCTGAAGGACGTACGACGATGTACGACTCTTGTGGAGAACCGATCTCTTGTTTGAGATGTAATACTCGTACGTATGGATAATTTTGCCTCTTACCTACCTTATAAGTTATAATACCAGACAGATACGATACCAGCAGTAGAGCTGATATGAAAAAACATATTAAAGGGGTGTTAAAATTTTCATTTGCCATTCGCATCCCAGAAGCTTAGCAACTATTATGCTCAAGAAATCTGCCACGCTATTCAGCGTAGAAATGCTGTCACCATAAGTTTTGGATGGCATAATTTATTAGTATTTTAATTACATTTGCATTTGAGATTGATTTTAGGTTTAAAGATTTTGATTAGTTCGTGTATCGTAGGTATAAAGTAGACATGTAACACATGTGAATGTTTTAAGTAATTTAAAAATACCTATAAGTTCATTTGAAAAACAATATTTGAAACTATACCTACTTTATAATTTTTAAGAATACTGAACGATTGCAACTTTAAGAGGCTACAGAGGAGAGTATTGTTAGGAATGTAAACCTTAACTTATCTAGCTACTAAACTTAGTTACGACATTTATCTAATGTTCGTTACGGATATCACGATAATAATTTCTCAAATAATGCTTGAAACTTTGGTTTTTTTCTATTACCTCCATAAAATACATTGATTTAACTCCTTATCCCCCATAAAATAATGAGTACTTAGCTGCGTTTATTAGCGGAATATTCCCAGCATTTTTAATGGTTATGATTATGACAAGCATAAAAAATTATCAGCTTTTTAAATGGTTAATTCATTAGCAGCTGATTTATCTGGTGTTTGCGCTACACTGTTCCTCGTCGTCGTTGTTTGCCGTGGAATCTTCCCGTGGTGTGATAACCCCACTATCGAAGCCGTTCGCACGAGACTGCTCTTCTCAGAGCTATTTTTAATCAGAACGATGGGATTATTATTGACACATACTATCTCAGCATGATGGAACACGTGCCACTGGCGCCTTATCAACTGGAATTCTCCATTCAGTGTGCAATTGCCATAAACAACACTTGTTTGTTGCGCTACTCTGATATTAAGATATAGGTTTACTTAACTGAACAGTATAACTTTCCACTCGGTATTTCGCCCACTGTTTATCCTTTAGAGATAAATAGAACTATTTTTAAATGTAGAAATGAGCTCTTCTTCAAAGCAGGCAACCACTGACGCCTATTCTGGGATTGCGTTTGTCCATTAGTCCACTAAATACCGCCAGGTGGTCTACGTTATCCATATGTTAGAAAAAAACAAAGTTACATTTACGATAACAAATATTTAGGAACTCTTCAATAGATAAGTGTATCTTAAACATATTTTCAGTTTACGTTACATGGAAGATTATAGGTACTGGTCACAAAACGTTTATTCAGTCCATAACCTATCTAATTACATCATCTTCTTTATCATAAGTTAGGCATAAATGCAATGACATAACATATTATTCTTATATTGAGTATCTTATCGTTTGTCAGAGTTCAGTCAGGACAAATTTAATCCTTCAGATAAGCTAATCTATTCTAGATACAAATAGAATAATTACGTGGCTAAGATTAGCATCTTACAATATATTCTACCTAATACATAGACATAGCATTGAACTATTGTGTTTATTTGAGGACGATATTTTATTTACCGATGCGTATTTATATAAGCAATTCCATAGCCCCATTCTTAACACATATATGAATGAAATGGCCGTTTAAACGTAGGTATATTTGAATACGTTTAAGTACAACAGAGGGTTTGATTTCCACAAATGGGTGTAAAGCCTTCTAGCGTTATATAGCGGAGTGATTTGTGCGGAAAAAGTAGAATTTACATGACATACCACGACAATATGGTAAAGTGGTCAACATAAGTTAAAAATGACGCCCTACAGCGATTTTTCTATCAGTGAGTACTTGTTTGGTGAAAGATGTAAAAACATTGCATCTGTACTCCTTTCGCGACTGTACAATTGGTTCTGTTGAGCGATGCACAGGAACAAAACTATGTAATAAATGGTAAATAGGCGCTAATACGATTTGAGTTTACTCGTTAAGTAGTTATAGACTATTTTGCAATACCTTAAGCGTAAATCTGTTCATGACGCAATTCCACGCCAGTTTACCCTGCTCATCGTTGCTATAGAAGTTTTTACTTCAAAAGATCAGACGAATGACACAGAGATTCGTCAAAAATCGTAACAAATTAGAACGTATTTTTGTACGAAGTTTCTTCAATAACAACTAGACGGCGCTGTTTAAGATTTTTTTTTACTCTTATTGTTTGTTAATATGGCAACTTATTAGAGCTTATCTCTTTGTGAAAATTCGAAGTGTATTTATTACGCAACAAATTTAACCTGAATGAATAGCCAAAATACCGGTTTCTTGTGGACTTGGGGACTCCCTCTATTCAGGATATAATCAGGGTATCCACCAAGCAAGGAATTCACATTAGGGTAATTACTATATCTTAAAATCTCTCGGTACTTATCAGTGTTGCATAAATATACACAGTTTATGACAAAAAGAAAATGATACTGTCTAAGATAAGATTGTAGGTGCGTTACATCATAACATGTCCGTAGTCCACGTAGTCGGTAGTCGGGGGCTACCGAGGCCTTTTACTATGCGCAGTCATTTTTTTATTTATACACAATCTTAAAAAGTTGTGTTTTCAATTACCAATGTACCTATCATATTCTTTTCAGCAGTAACGTTTTGAAAAATGTATATTTTATATTAATAATTAAGAAACCCGTTTTTGTAGCGAATGAACATTTTCAAGTTTTTAAACCCTGATATAAAGCGTGTAAAAAATGATAGCTGTATTAATATAATATACTGTACTTCCCAACCGGCCAGGCCATACTATGACAAAAAAATTATTACCATTATGTACCACCGCTTCGTGAAGCAATTGTTATTTTGATTTTGAAGGCGTCGATGCTAACTAAATCCACACGCAGGTCTCACACATCTTGTCAGGTGGTAGGGCTCATGTAATTCGACCGGGGCATGTAATGTACCACCGCCGTCCGCCACCCTCATAATCCTCTTGCCCCTTGGTTTGAAGAGGCGTGGTTACAGACTGTACTTACCATCAAAATCCCTCTGAGTACCAACGCACCTGTAGTTAAAATCTGGTACGATGCAAACGTACTTAGGGTTGATAACGAATACCCGTGGGCAGCGGTTACCATTTATTATCAAGATTCTCCACTTTATGTGTATTTACGCTCGTTACTACCCTTGAATAATTAAAATAACTTTAGATAGATACAGTGCCTGTAGCGACAATAATATATCATATAAATAAACATGCAATTTTTTACTGATTTCAACATAGTTTTTCTTTTTAATTTTAAGAGTTACAAGTATTAAACTTCACTATATATACTATCTATAAAGATTACAAATTGATGAATTTCGTGTTAAATTGCATGTTTGATGTTATTTAATAAACCGAAAATGTATTCTCATGTACAAAAATATACAAATTTTATATACAAATCATTTATTTATACGTAGATCACCTTGAATTCACAAATAAAACGCAAAATAAACTCCATCAACTTATAATTCAATCGTCATTACATTATATGACCTTATATCTAGCTTTGTTTATCATGTGATGGGCGGAGGTCTGTAGTTTCAGCAGTTCTTCCTTGATGAGGCGAGTGATTTCCGACTTCGCCTTAGCCACAGCCAATTCTTGCGAACTTTCTATGGCTAAGTAAAGTTTCCTTTCGCCTTCTGGAGGTGCTTTTCCAGGTGGTACATATGTACCACGGACAGTGATGCCCGCCTCAGAATACTCGCTGATGAGAGCCAACGCCTCCTGTTATGAAAAAAATATTATAAAAATCATACCATATTCCGTATATATGAATTCCTCCTGTATTATAAAAATCATATGTACAATGTGTTATTTTTTATTGTAGTGTCAATAAATAGCATGAGTATGCTAGATTTCAGTCTCGCTAAACATTAAATACAAACAATCATTCGTTTGTTTTTGATAGGACTTCTAAGAATGAGAACATAATATAACATTTATTCGAGTTATTCAAAATCTATTTGGCATGTCGTTTATCATAACAAAGTTTATATCAGAGCAATGTGAGTGCTACATTTCATTCGTACCTTTAAATGAATTACTAATTTAAATAATCTTACAAGAAAAGAAACACATATAACATTTAACAAAGGCCACGTTAAAATACAGATATTTATAAAACAATACAATGTTGTAAATACTAAAAAAATATTAAAAATAATTGAGATTACCTCAAAAATCGATTAGTGACAATAGAAGCATCGTCTTTTGTTAATGAGCTTCACGCAAAAGAATACTAGTACACCGAGTAAAGCTAACTTTAGCAACATGTTGACTGGTTGGACCAACGCCGGGGCTTGCACTGAGGGAGCTGAATGCAAGATGACCATAAATATGCAAGGGTTATCTCTAGGACAATGTGACCTCAGGTCGAAACGTCTATAAAGAAATGAGGACTCGAGAAAGACAATAAAGTGACAACAATATTCGTCATCCGCCAATAAAGACAAGTCGTTTGCGCCGTTACGATAAACAGTATTGACCAAATAAAAAATAATGGTATAAACATATTTTTATTTGTACAATAATATATAAATTATCGCATTATCATAAATATTTCAATGTTGCGTGTTTATCTAGTTGTGTTTTGTTAATTTGTTTACTGAAAACTGTTTACGCAATAAAAACATCTTTGTAGTTTTACAACTTTATTTGTGCAATGCTGCGCCATTGGTAATCAGTTGCAACATCATGACATTAAAGTACATATTTACAATGTTATCATATGCAATAGATATGTTGCTAATGGTTAAAAATTAGTTACGTAGGTAGGTAGGTAGGTAAACGAATAGATACTTGAAGCGGTATTGTCTATTTATTTCAAAGTAATAAAAACAAATCGTTAAAATACAGAGTCGCGTTAGAAATTAAAACGCAAATGTATAAGCACGATAGATATTTAACCGCTTTTTAGTATACAAAATATTAGATATTAAATAAACTAGTGGTACCAAGCCAACTTAATCCCAATCGTCACAAATTTCGATCGTAATTTAGTATAGAAGTAACATTTGTAGTTACAAAATATCATTTCCTACTTTTAAAAAAATACTGTTTATATAACTGTACTATTAGAACAATTAGATAATATCATTCTATTTTTGTAAGTAACAATTTTATAATCGTACGTCTATTCATAGAATATTCAAGAACCCTAAAAAGATAACGAACATACAAAATACGCTCTCGATATAGCCGCTACGAACTAGTTTTTGTTTAGCGAGTGTTATTTCATTTATTTCCTGACTGGTGAATTCTGATATGTGATAATAACTTTATTATTGCGATGAGCTAAAAATACAAAGTTAAAAACACACGTATCAATCAATTTGCACTGGGTCAAGGTGCTGGACTTTGACTTAAGCCCTTTCTGATGTTGATCATTTAAACAGCTGATGAGATCGGCTGTTACCGTGGCGACACTCTAGCCAAGGCGTTGTTAGTGAGCACGGTATGTTAGAATGATGAGTGTTTTAATGATGCGCTATTATGACGGCCACCTATGTATGGATATGCTAGTGACGGTGGGACTTTCGGGTCTATTTTCTGTAGAAAATAGTGTCGATATATCACATCCGGCTGGCGTCCCTTAACAACTCAGTATTGTAGTACCGCCGGACTGACTATATGAGGTTATATGAGGTCGATCACAAATACATTGCTACCCTAGAAAAAGACGCTGTTCGCTTCGTGTATTATCATGATTTTCACGACTAAAAGTCAATGAAAATTGAAGGATACTAGATCGAAATCACAATTAAACGTGTTGACTACGTGTATAAAAATAATCTTGCATTTGCTTATGCACTTATTCGAGAACAGTGAACACGAAGTTACCTTGCTAGTGACCCTCCACCGAGCCTGTTGCGGGAAGTCGTTGATCTCCAGCTCGGTCTCGTACTTGCGGAACACCTCCTCGGCGGGTTCCGCAGTACTCTCATCTCGGGGCTGGTAGTTGAGACGCGTGTTCAGCTTCGCGGCCAACTGCTCAGCCACCGTCTTAGCCTAGAGACCAAATGTCGTTTGAAATGTTGAAATTATTTGTAACATTTAGAATTATGAGGTAAGAACGTTGCCTCAAACAACAAAACAGTCTCAAACAAAAAATACTGTTATTAAAGTTTAAACTATCGTTTGTCACATTGTAAATATTATTTGTAACATTGGAAACAAACAGATTGTATGACATTTATTATGGTTTTCTTGGATACAACGTTTAAAAAATTGAAAACACTTTAAAAGTTGAAACCAAAAACATTTACTTAATTTAGTCACATAGTCTAATTGGACTGAATATCACTTAGGGCAAGAATCTCAATCGCGATTTTCCTACGATTTTCTAGCGTCAGCGTTTCTTCAAACATTCTCGCAGCGACAACGTCGCAGTAATGTAATATTGTTTTTTTATTATTATTGTTTTAAGGTAGCAAAAGGAGCATGCAGTCTACCTGATGGAAAGTGGTCACTGCCGCCCATGGAGATTAGTGATTTTCCCCGAGTACGAATAAATCGTACTTGAAGTTGACCACAGATGCGTTGCTACCCTTGAGGACTAAGTTCGCCTCGCGTTTAAGTATAACCGGTGACCACGCCTCTCCAAACGGAAACACTATACATTGCTACACGGAGAATTATGAGGGTGTTGTTGGTACCTCCCCGATCGAACTACATGAGTTCTACCACCTGGTAGGGGTCGTTCTATTGTAAACTAGCTGACCCCGCAAACGTTGTACTGCCTTAAAAAAAATATGAACAAAATCGTATGCCTATGTTTTATTCTGATGTATAAGCTATATTATTATAAAGTTATATTAAAATCCATTCAGTGGTTTTCACGTGAAAGAGCAACAAACATTCATAGAAACTTTCGCGTTTATAATATTAGTAGGCTTTAGTCAGTTGGTAGAACTCATGTAGTTGGACCGAGGAGGTACCACCGTCACCCTCATAATCCTCCAT
>DWNR01005186.1:0-10331 GCA_018250455.1 Polygonus leo
ACGTAAAAATTTAAAAAACAATAGTGTTATAGTTTTGCCTGTTGCTAGAACTTGTGTAGTTCGACCGGGGATGTGCCGCTGCCACCCTCATAATCCTTCATGAAGCAATTCTTGCGTTTTGGTTTGGAGAGGAGTGGTTGCTGGCTGTACTTATGCATGAGGCGAACATCTTAGTCCTTAGGGGTAGCAACGTATCTGTGATCAAATGTGATAATTAGTGATGTCAATGGGTGGCAGTGACCCCTTACTATCAGGTGAACTGCATGCTCGTTTGCTACCTTCATTCGATAAAAAAAGGAATACTAGTATTGATATTACGATATTAAATTCTGAAATAGAACTCTATATCGGATATGGTACCTAAGAATAGCAAACTCATTACCCTACTCTACAAGTCTACTCGATGCAAATAGAGTGCATAATAAGTAGAGTTAGAAACCAGTCTCTTGCACGCATTATCATAGATATGTTATCGCGTACTAAATGACGCTTCAATTGTGTGCCAGCAGTTTTGTCCGAACATATTGCAAATATCTTGTGTGAGTATGATAATGATGATGATGAAATTGTAATAATTAATTTTCATCATATTTTGTGTAATTGATTAACATAACAATTTAAAATAATAGTGTATTAAGGATAGCGAAATGGTAATAATATTTGAGTTTTTTTTTATCGCATTAAGGTAGCAAACGAGCATGCAGTCCATTTGATGGTAAGTGGTCACTGCCGCCCATGGTCATCAGAAATCATTCCTAAGTACGATTAAATCATACCTAAGTTTGATCACAGATGTGTTGCTACCCCTGAGGACTAAGATGTTCGCCTTGTGTATAAGTATAGCCGGCAACCACGGCAACGGCAACCTCTCCAAACAGAAACACAATAATTGCTTCACGGAGGATTATGATGGCGGCGGTGGTACCTCCCCGGAAAAGTTAGTTTTAATCGATCATTATATGGGATATGCTAATCTAAGAATAGCAACTTATTACCTACTCTACAAATACTGACACAGATAGAGCAATAAGTAGAGATAGAAACCAGTCTCTTACACGCATTCGCACATATAGTAGAGCTGTTTGTTGTTGTACACAATTATATTTTATCACAGATATGATAGCCTATTACTAAATGAAGCTTGAACTGTGTGGCAGCCGTTGTTGGTTGACAGCTCTTAACACAACATAGTGCAAATATCTTGTATGCTTGTTCGGAAAGATATTTATTTTTTCTTTGTGATTTGTGTAGTTGCGAAAAAAATAAGATGTAATTCTGACAATTCTTAATAAATTACTTATAAATTATGTCATCATTATATGCTATGCCCACGTGCCTAATTTTCGAACTAGCTAACGCGGCAAACGTTGTTCTGGCATATAAAATATTACTGAATTTCCCGTAGGAATGAGCGATTTTCCCGCAGTAAAAGTGTTTTAAATGTTGACCACGCTTAGTATCTATACTCGACAAGTTTAATTCGAATCCGTCCAGTAGTTTTGGAGATAAGCCTGGACAAACAGACAAACAGACAGACGAAAAATTAAAAAACATTGAAAAGTGGTCTAATACATCGCCCCCAATTAGTTTTTCGTAAATATATTCAATGTACAGACACACGAATTTTGTTTTATTATATGTATAGATTTGGGACTAATTTGCGCGTTCAACTTTATTTTTTGTTTGGACTTCAAGTTTTGAGCGTTATTGACTTCTAAACTAAATTTTCCTAAATTAAGTTTATGCTATCAACATACCTACGTTAATTTAATATTAATGTTAATATACACAGTAAATTAATTTAAAATATGTAATGTAATATAGTTAACATTAAGTTATGATAATGTACGTACTAACAAAGATAAATGCGAATATACCTCACATTTAGACATTGCAATAACTTATTTTTACAATAACTATAAATTATTGAAATTATACATTTCAATAATTTATAGTTATTGTAAATTTCTAAAAATATATTCTTTTAATACACAAATTTGACAAATTATATGCGGAAGAGAAGTTATTCTCGTTTGCGAAGGCTCTACATTCCAACTCTACATATAAAAAAATCTCTACACATAGTAAATATTTGTGACACAGTTACTCACTGTATTAATATAGATTCTAACCTTTAAAAAGTAGATTATTAAACAAGCTTACCAACAACCTAAATGAAAACCATGTTTACTTAGTCATACCAGAGTACTAACTGGAAGGCTACGATTAATTAATGATAATTTCTCGTACTTTGACATTGGGCGGTCGCCACAAGAATTTCAAGTGGGACCTCCACGCTAGAAATTATAATGAAACTGGCCGTCTGTGTGTCATGCGATTGCCAATAAAAAAACCCGAGTTGGACTTCGAGTTGCCGAAACGACTTGCGTCACTATTACACAGCATTGGCTGTCAGTAACGTTGGTCTGCGACACTGGTTTGAGAGAATTAAAAAGAAAAAAAAAACAAGCGAGTCGCTGCGTAAACGTTCTATTGGCGCGCACTCGTCAGTACGATTTCGACCGCGCGCGAAACCACACGCCGATCGCCGCGCCATCTGTCCAAAATCGCGCCACGGAATTAGAAAGTTTCGAAAAATCAGCCCCAACTTAACAGTGATTGTGTTTCGCAATTATATGTACGTTTTTGTGTTTGTCTGTGTTGTGGAAGTGAGTGTATGAGAAGGAAGCCACCGAGATGCTTATAACGTAAGTTTTAATACACCGTGATTGGAATTGCAATTAATAAAATGCTGGGTACATCACTTATTAGCGCCGATTGGAACCTTCGCGTCTCGTGGTGGCGGAAACAACGCGATTTCGTTGAGCAAGCGAAGAAATCGGTGGAATATAATAATGAGTTCGTTCCATGATTTATTTCAGTTTGAGAAGCGTTTGCGAGTTATCTTTTTAAAGTAATATACTTTGTGTGGATTAATTTTCGAGCATTTTAAATTAATAGCCTTTTGAAGTCCGATAAAAAATATTGGTCGGTCATTTGTAAAAATTGATTCGTAAATTTTACATTAAAGGTGTTTAAAAATCGATTAATAGGTTTATTAATGAATAAATAGGCGCAAACTATTCTGTTCCTAAGCAATTATTTTTAAGTATTCTGAGACATGATAAATAGCAAACGGTAAATATAAGAATAGTTATTACATTTCCTACTAAACTCGAGTATAGCATTATATCAATGATATTACATTATGTAACTGGATATGTTAACTCTATACTAAATATGGTGGAAATGTGTCGATTGCTTGTCTGTTAACTTAGCACTTTTATTAAATATAACTTATATATTTGCATATTAACGGGTTAAAAAATCAGAACTATTTTTCTTATTTATATTTACTTGTCTATAGTACTTTTTTATTCGTGAATTCCGGGGAATTTCAAGTATTTTTTCGTATTATTCTGTAATAAACGGAGGCTATACTTATCGCGTAAATACCGTCCCAAATCAGACCCGATTGTATCTTCACTTTTTTAGCGCTAGTAGCATATTTATTGTATACTAGCTGACCCGGCAAACGTTGTTCTGCCATATAAAATATTACTGAAATTCCCGTAAGAATGAACGTTTTTTCCGCAGTAAAAAGTATTCTAAATATTGACCAGGCTTAGTATCTATACACCAAAAAAAGTATCAAAAAGTATCCGTCCAGTAGTTTCGGAGATTAGCCCGAACAAACAGATTTATTTTACTGTTTTATTATATGTATAGATTTATTAAGCAGAAAGTCTTTCATAAAATCATAATCTCGCTGAAACAAAGAAGATACAGTCAATAGTTTTAATATTTATATAGTCGTTGATAATATTAGTGTAGGTACAAAATGTGAAAACGTTTTCATAAGCTTACTTAGGTGTCGCTGACTCGTTATATGAAATACAACCTAAAAACGAAGCAATGAGGGGTAATTTTAGATATGTAACGCGATAAATATATTTTACTGCGCATTGGTTAATCAACATATTATGTCCTTATAACGTATCCCTTATTTGTTTTGTCTAAAACGCTTTAGTTTCTGAGAACTGAGAACGTGATTGAATCACGCTATAGCATTTGTCTCATTCGAGCACATATACCTATACGCGGAGCGACCCACTACTGTTGGGGAGTCCTTGTCTACGCAGGAAAGCAGTCTTGACGAAGCTGTTATAAATCCGTGTATTCAGTTCTTAGATAGCCTTCTTATCACTGATGTAGACACTTTGACTTTCCTTTTGCGATTTATTTTATGTAATTATGAATTCAGCATAACAAATAAAAATAGGATTTTTTTAAATATTTATTTTAATGTGAAGCTAACAAAAACGTAAAACAAAATATTTTATATAACCCTGTATTGGTCTTATTGAATTGATTTCATAAGTTTATCATTTTCAATATTTAAACACAAATGTTCATTTTCAAGGAAGGATTAATTTTCAAATAGGACCAAAAAGAGTTGGTGAAAAGACGGAATTGAGCAACTTGTGATTATTTCTCTCAATTATAATTTACCGTTTGCGTGCCTGATAAATGTCTCGTACCTATTATGTAAACATAATTTCATCACGTCATCGAAAAGGGTTGCCTCAACGGTATTGTTTTAATCTATTTTAGATTGCAGAACTTTAAAGTTGTAAGCGTTACGTTAAATATGAATATATTTAACGTAACGACATCTGTTAACTTATTTTCTAAGCATCATGAATATACTGGCATGCCCAACTGAAGAGTATTTAAATAAACTGCTAGATGTCGCTATTGCAATGATGTAGTTTTATTTTTAATTTATTAAGCAGAAAGTCTTTCATAAAATCATAATCTCGCTGAAACAAAGAAGATACAGTCAATAGTTTTAATATTTATGTAGTCGTTGATAGTATTAGTGTACAAAATGTTAAAAACGTTTTCGTTAAGCTTACCTAGGTGTCGCTATCTCGTAACATGAAATTCAGCCTAAAAACGAAGCGACGAAGGGAAATTTAAGACATGTATCGCGATAAATATATTTTATTGCGCATTGGTTAATCAACATATCTAGTCCTTATAATGTATTTCTTATTACACTTTACTTTACTTACACTTTACTTTCTGAGAACTGAGAACGTGATTGAATCACGCTATAGCAGTTTTCTTATTCGAGCACATATATACGCGGAGCGACTGTCGGAGAGTCCGAGTGTACGCAGGAAAGCAGTTTGGGCGAAGCTGTTCTAAGTCCGTCTTGCCACCTCTCTAACCGTCACTCACTGCAGTATACACTTTGACTCTCCTTTTGCTATTTATTTTACGTAATAATGATTTAATACGAATATTTTTATTATAATGTGAACCTAGAAAATAAGTCGAATTGTGAAATAAATAGAGATATTCTCTATATATAAAAGTTGTTTTTTTTTTAAGAATTTATGTTATTTACTTTATCATTGCATTTTTAAGCAATGATTAATTTTTACGTGGCTCTAAAAAAGTTGGGAGCGCTGTGACTCCTTTTTGCGTTTTTATTTATTGTACAAGTCGTTAGTATTATTTTATTATTAAATTATAAGCATACATTATAAGCACTTAAGCAAACGCTTTCTGAACGTATAAGATCATCATTTTATAAATATATTTTAATCTAGCTATAAGGCATACGGGCCACCCGATGGTCCAAAAATTTGATACCTTTTCAACATTACAATGAGCCCATAGCAAAAGAATTATCATAAATTCGGTTCATTAACAACAAAGTTACGCGGGAATCTTGCACATTACCCATTACAGGTTGAGGAATTCACTGGTATATCTTCATATTGCAAGGTTTTTGTGTCCCACTTTTGTCCACCACTTTTTGTCCACCACATTTTGACCTCCTCTGTAACAAAACATACCTTACAAAAAAGGAATCTTTAAAATCCATTCATAAATTGGCCAAGTAATCGTGGACACAACATACACACACACACATCTTCACGCCAAATCCACGGGGTAGGCAGAGAGAATCGAGTGCCAAATGGTTCTGACATACTTGCCTAGCTTCTTCCACTTTCATAACTCTCCTCATACAAACACGCCGATTTCGTAAACTCTTGACACCTTCTGGACATGTGTGTGGACGCAACATACAAAAAAAATTGTACTTATTATCGTCAAGGTAGATTACGTTAATTAAGTATAATCCATAAACTACTCGTCAGATCTGGGTCCATATGCAATACAAGAAGAAGCACGAGCTTACTAATAAATACTATCGAATTGAGAGCCTCCTTCTTTTTTGAATTCGGTTATTTTTACTAGGTATTTATTTATATACGGAGCTCATTTTTAACGTTGCCTGAATGAATTGCATGATGTTTGGTCTAAAATACGTTTTTAATTAACTTTTTCGTATATTACTTTAGCACAGAGCCAGTATTTACATAGAGCCATTAAGTAGTAATACAAAATATTCTTTAACATCACACTACTTGTAACATTTTGTATATGTTGCTTGTATACGTTTAATCACTTCAAAATATTTTTGTGTTTTACCACATCAACGTTATTATTTCTATTATTCAGTTTTTTTTTCAGTATTTCAGTAAAAGTGTACTGAAAACAGTTTTAATCAATTTAACAAATGTAATAAGTATTGTTCTGTGTCTAGCAGAAGGATGAGTTAAATTCTATTGGGGATTTGTCATATTAAATTAAGCAAAAACCACATATAGATGTGATGAAAAGTTTTATTAAATATGTACTACAATATTAAAGGTCGATTAACATTATAATAAGATGAATAATGCGCATCGGTACTTACAAGATATGTAAATATAGGGTGCATTTACAAATCATCTATCGATTGATTAAAATCGTCAATGTAATCGTTAGTTGTAAATGTCATAACAAAACAGTTTTTTGTTGTTTACAAAATGTGTCTGTAAATGCACCCTGATGTGTTACTAATGAAGCGGGGACTTGAACACCTTATATAGAAAATAGAGTAAATCTTATAAAATAAGAATAACATGTCATTAATTTATAAAATAATTTTCGAAAAGAACCTACAATTTACGAAAATATCGGTGAACGTACATAAATTAATCTTTGACAATGACAAACATAAAATTTCCTACTTTTTTAGAGTAACATATATATAAGTGAAATTCATAAAATTAATTTAGGACCAGGTAATGGTAGTAGTTCTAATAGTCATAGTCAGTTATAACAATATATTATATTATGATATTATTATATAATTGCATTAAAATTATGCTAAGCAATTCCATGTTATCGCGCAACTTATTCGTTTCTAAAAATGTGGTAACCAATATAATAAATATTAACGTAATCCTATAATCGTAACAGCTTCTAAATTAATGGTTGTGACGAGATAAAAATAAATGTAAAAAAGTAAATACAGTATTAAGTAATTATGATATTTATCAGTTTAGTTATCTAAATTATTCTTCGCGAGAAAAAGTAATCATTGGACTAATTCAATAGAGCAATAGACCTTATAATCAACATTTACATTACTTGTTCAAGATATCTTCCGACTCTTGAGAATCACTTAGTATTACACTTAGAAATAAAATCTTATGCTTTCATTGTGAATTAAAAAAAAATGATAACGTTGAAAAACAAGGGATATATTATAAGCAGTCTGTTCAAAAACGATGTACGAGATATTAACATAACCCAAGATAAAATATCCACTTAAAATTAAAACATGGGTATTATAAGTACGTATCTATCTAAAATTATATATCAATACTATTTTAAATATTAAGAGGCTGGTATAAATATTAATAAACAATAATTAATTGGGTTAAGGTAATTGTCATACATATTTCTAGTTTTAGCAGCCATTTTTAGCATAATCTAACACTAATTCTTATTTCTCATACTGATACTATGAAGTATAAATTCATAAATATGTGTATTTGCAATAAGTTTGAGTTTATTATTGTGTTACTACAGCTTCTCTGTTATGTATCTATCTGTATGGAAAGCAAAGCATTAAAACTTATACTAGGTAAACCAGATATATATAACGACTTTAGAAATTACATCTCACACCATAGCGACAAGATAAATAATACATGTAGAAAAATACTAAGGAAGGCAATATATCGATAAAATAAAATAAAATCGCACTATAGATATATAATATAATAATAGACTGTCTTATAAAAATAACATTACAATAGTGGAAATTGTAGATATATTCATAATGTTGAAAAATGACTTTTACCAACTAAGTAATGTTTTAACACGATTAACAAATATATTTAGGTTAATTATGTAAATGATTACTAATCGTCAGTAGAATTATGATAACTACAATCTAGGTTTACTATTATCAACAAGTATTTACCTACAATAAATATTCCAAAGAATCAAATAATTAAGGAAGATTGTAAGCCAGGACATAGATTACTCGAGTAAACGATAAACACGAACTGTCAAAAATTTAGGTAAACACCTTACAATATAATGATAACTGTATCAGTAAACATTTTCTAAAATCTGTGTAAAAAAGAAATATATTAAACAGTTATCTCTGGCTTACAATACTAACATATACATAATATCTACCTAGATTAGCATAGTAGTGGAAGCGATACATAATTTTGAATAATTCGGCAAAAAAATGTTTATTGGCATACAAATTTCATCACTGATTTTGATTCAAACAACGCGTAATTCGTTATGTAATACGCTTACAAAGCTAACTACTGAAGGAGGTACTTAGATTAAATAGATAGAAAAACAAATATTTAAGACTTATCTCCAGTTTCATTTAGCATCAACTACAATGAAGGCAGTTTAATTCATATATAATATACATATACAATTATACGTATAAAATACCCACACACTCACATGACACAATTAATAATTATGGGTGAGACACTAACTTGAAACCTATCACCTGATGCTGGCGTGTTCACGACAAACCACAACAAACCCTGTCACGCTGACGCCTTCGCGATGTGTGAGAGAGACGGAAGGACATTACATTATTTTGTTTACAGTACGCGTGTGTGCGTGCAGCGTGCCAGGTTTAGTTAACAGGGCGTTAAGTGTTAGCTATCTCATTCGTACCTTATCATTTCAGCTTGAAATAATTCATTCGAATCGTTTAAAGTACAACTTGGCAGTGAAGTAAATCGAATATTAAAAACAAGTCGCAACGCACTATTTTGAAACGCTTAAATATCGAATTTTAATTTAAAGCATTTCATACATACGAATAGCCGCATTGCTAATATAATTATAATATTTTACTAATGTTGTATTTATACAAAGCTTGGTATTAAGAAGCTTCATATAATAAAATATGTCATAGCAAGTATTGGACATTTGAGTCGGAATGTCGTCCTTATTATTAGATGTACATAGATGGAGATTGACCCGAATATGCAACAACTGTACACATTTAAATTGTAGTTATTTTTATTAAAGACTTACTCGAATCGGAACCTGCAAAAGGACACGAGCGTTCAAAGAGAAGTGTTCATGTGAGAACTATTGGGGTCAGTCGCCATCTTAGTCTATTTTTTATTACTTTTATTGACCAGTTATGCGAAAAAGTACCAATCCACGAAAATATTTACACATCAAATGTTACAGATAGAACTGCTTGTGGCTCAACTTGAGGGGCATCGATGCTTTACCAATTTTTATGCTTTAGTTTGGTTTTAAGGTATGGTAAATGTGGTTCCATTACCTTTTTAATGAGATTTAAAAAAAGTATATGAAGTCTTCATTAAGGAAAGTCATCATTGCCTGCCATTTCAAGCCTTTCTTGAACGTGACCGTAAATATGGTGCCACTTCTTTGGACGAAGATCAACTCTAGTATAAATATGACTTTTGGTAAAGGGTGGTAAATGGTACGCGGTGGTACGTTTTAGTATAACTAGTTCTATTTGTGAATATTTTTCGGGTATTGAGCGCTTGTGTCAGTTCAAAGTTGGTACAAGTCCACCGAATTGGATGTCGACTTAAGGGTCGAAGAGCGACGCAGAGTAGCCCCGCTCCGGTCCTCGGATCAGACGTGAGTGAAACTTGCTTGCACGGCTTCCTCCTGAGCGATTTGAGTTCCAGCGGTGAAGTACTGGAAACATATTAAATACGTAACTCAAACATATTAACGCATAAAAGGATAAAAAATGAAGACACAAATGATTATATCCCGATTGGAGCAACCTCCCTTGTAATGTTAATTCCTGGTGACATTTGTCTGTATAAGTTAGAGTTGAGGAGGTATAGAAGAGGTGGTATATATGTATAGAAAAGTTAATCTTTTCTGTAATTGGAATAGCAAACGAGCATGCAACCTGTGCATATCTATATATATAAAAG
>DWNR01005187.1:0-10331 GCA_018250455.1 Polygonus leo
CCGGCATAGCCTAGGGGATCATTGGGATACGCAAGCCCCCCCACCACGACAAGGTGGCAGCTCCAGCGGGGAGGAACAGTAAGTACTTTAACTTAGTTCGGTGATATTTTGCTGTTAGTATTTTACTTAATATTTCGTTTATTGTAAACCGACTTTGATGCATACTTTTTGTTAATTATTTTAAATTCAAGTAATAATTTAATTTGACTACAAAAAAGGTCAAGATTCTCAAGTTTTTTATGTTTTATGGTACTTCATATTACTAGCACCGCATGTAATACATCAATAAATAAAGTAACGGTTGGTTTTACTGGGTAAATGTAATATACGAGTATTTATGTCCATCTGCAACAAAACATCCGTCCAAAATTACTTATCAGAACTACGTGTGGCAGAGTACCACACCACGTGGATTCGTTGGAGGTACGAGCAGTTAATCTATATCTATCCTAATAATATAAAGCTGAAAAGTTTGTTTGTTCGTTTGTTTGAACGCGCTAATCTCAGACACTACTTGTTCAAATAGAAAAATTCTTTTAGTGTTGAATAGTCTATTTATTGAAGAAGGTTATAGGCTATATAATATCACGCTACGACCAAAAGGAGTGGAGTATCAACGAAAAAACGAGGAAAATGTGACCCACTCTCTCTTATATGACGCAAACGTAGTTGTACGGGTCAGCTAGTATTCCTCGCAATAGCGTGAACTAATGGAATTATTTATTCAGACTTATCCTTGACGTTGGTTGTGGCGCAACAAATTTAACTTCACTGGAATTCGGATATCTTGACCGCAGATTTTATTTATTGATTCTACCTTCATAAATAGGGTCGCCTTCCGACGGATTTCTGGGGTCAAATGAAGTTTATAAAAACAGAAAAGGGATTTCTTCCACGTAGGTCCTAAAGGATACTGCGATGCGATGAATTTATTATATAGAAGATATTTCGGATTGTTATTGTACCGCAAAGTCTTCAGAGTATTTACATATTTAAAGGGAAGAGAGATTATATTACGTAGATGTACTTTTTATTACTGTATTATACGTTTTGTTGATATTCAATTGAGTGGTATAAATCGTATAGTATTATAACGACTGGCGAGGTACCTCTGCCGTTATAATTATTTTCATGTGATGAAAACAGAGACTTGCAGGAAGCATGAGCAGCCACTGCCATTGAGCAGTTGATAAATAAATTAGCTTTTTGGTGGGATGTTTGTGTTTAATGGTCACATACATACAAATGACCAGCTCATATCCCAGGAATGCCAGCACACCTGTGATCGACTTAATGCGGGAATTGTTATCTGAGGTTAAATACGGCTTAATTAGGGCGGCAGTTAAACACAATAATTTCCTTTTATAACAGTCAGATGGTAGAATATTGTGCAGTGCGCCACTGCCATTCTTACAATCTAACATACAACACTATACTGTTTATAATCTATTTCTATATCGTCGTATAGACAACTACCTCCTCCAAGTAGACGTAAGACAATTTATTGTCTATTAAATATATACCCGCAAACACTTCAGACTGAAAACTCGTTGCTTTCTTTATAAGGTAAAAATATAAAACATATTTTTTCACCCATGATGCACTGGAAAGGACTTTATTTTTATTTTTTATTAGAACTAAAGCATCAGCGAGCGGTGTCAGTTACCAGCGATAGCGTAACATTGCGCCATTGTGACGGGATTTTAATACGAAATTGCATGCAACTGCGAGTTAAAAATACATTTTATCCGAGTCCACCGTCCGACAATGGATTTGTATGACGTAGATAACTCGTTTTATTGTCACTGTTGCTAAATAAATTGAGTCGCATCCACCAATCATGTACAGGGATCACGTAGCTGCCGACCCGATGAAAGGTATAATCCAATCAATTATTACGGTCGTGCTCCAATTCTGCAATAGTAAAATGCAAAGAGAAAGATTTAAGCCGGGGCAAGAAAGCCACTTTGCTTTGGTTGTTAAGCATTTATATTTATATTATACCTAACTCTATAAGAAATATTGTCTTACTGTTATAGACTTTTAAAAGGTGGTATTTTAAGCTAAATGTATGTAATTTTAACGTTTTAGATGTTAATCAAAATCTTTGTAAGATTTCGTGCCCGCGTTTTTAAATATTCAAGTTCCTAGAACAGAGATTTAGCGGATATCTAGATTCCTTTGTGTAAATAATAGTTACTTATTGATGAATGATATAGGTATGCTTAAGTGGTTATTTGTAGAGGATCCCATTTTTGGGATTCCTTTGAATAACTTGAGATGACGTATCATCTCAAGTTATTCAATTCAATTCAATCATCTGTGAGATGTTGAGAATTTTAATCCAATCTTTAAAACGTCAAAATAAAGACATTCATTTTTTTACCGTTTTGAGGTTAACTCGAGTATAAGGTTAGATTCGGAATATTTCTTCAAGAATATTGGTAAATTAGGATAGAGTAAAGAGTTATTAGAGTAAAAATGTTTGTGATCTTATTTAATTTAACTTATCCTACTCCAACATCGGTCATCATCACTGGCTATGACGCTTCCTCGTTATTTAAAAGCAAACATTTCAATTTATTCGTACGTATTATCTTTAGTTAGGCGATATCTTACAATATAATACAATACAATTCGGACCAATATCTCGAACTTGGAAGAACTTAAAATTAAAGGGAGACTATCGTCGACTGTACAAACACGAATTCTCAAGTACTTCGGACATATTGTTCGAAATGAACACTCCAACGACTCGTTGTATATGGTTAAATGTCTATGGGTAAACGGAAGGCAAGCGGTCGCGCGGTCGATCTCCCACGCGATAGACTGACTTGACTAAGGCTACGACACAAACATCTATAATCCAATGCTGTCGTAACGCTGAAGACCGCAACAAATGGAGGCGCATCGCGAGGAGTGCGTCTTTCAACACAGATGCAGCATCGTGAAACCACGACCACTCTGTCAAGAGTGAACGACTTAAGAGAGATCTTCTTGTAAACAGATTTTGGTGACTATATTGGATGCCATTTACTTCGAGAAGAAATTTATTCTACCTGAACAAAAGTTTGATAAAGATCGCCATTTCTCTAGAAGCATTGTCACGGCCTAGCCTGTTGAGGCTGACTCTAAATATTTGTATTTTTACACGAAAAGAGTAGACGATAAAAGGAAAAATGTACTTGCTATTACAGCTTCCATTTTTAATTTCCGTTCATTAATTTCCCGCTTTTTACAACAATAATGACGTCACGTTTCATATTAAGTATTAAATATCCAACGTGATTTATAACTGTGAATATGTTTATATTTTTTGTCTATATTGTCAGTATTATTTATGGCTATTTAAAATAATACAAGAGCATAATTCTAGAGAGCTGGCTTAAAAGCATGGCAACCATTTTTTTTTAATATGTTCGTTTACACAATAAACAATAAAGGTTAATATAGGAGAACATTTAATTCAATAAAACAACTTCAAAGTTCTGTTTTTCCTACGTACCTAATGTTCATTTATAAACGTCCAAAAATGGTAGTAGTTTTGGAGATTATTATACCTTGGTTACTGAGACAGGTAACAAGGGTTAACAAGACTGTCGCAAAAATTAACTTGTCTTATGTACATTGTTTAGTAACGTTACTTTGTACACGAGTAAGCGAACTTATCCTTCACCCGATAATAAGCGGTCTGCGCACCATGGACATTTGTAATCAACACCAAGTTCAATTGAAATCCGACACGATATGTTAACGCAGTTCGTATTGCAAACTGGCGATCAATCCGTTCCAATGGAAAAGCGAGAAATTCTTTATGGGCGTTTATAGTATGAGGATTATGAAGATGGCGGTTGTTATCTGCCCATACGAACTATACAACTCAGGTGTACTACTTACCTTCCTCCGAATGTCTGGCGTTAATAACAAGATATACACATGCCAGTAAAATACGTATTATGTGTACATGCCACGGTAAGCGTAGTAAAGTTCTTTTGCTTCGTCTACACTGTAATAACTTAAATCTGCCTAATTTCGAAGATGATAATGGTAATGTCGAAGATTGATGTAATAATAATTGTGTGTATAAAGCAATACATACACTAATGTATATTAATGTAGTATCACAGTATCAATGTATGTAGTTAAGTGAAAAAGGGACCAGTTCAATAAATATTTGGTTTGACTTGGACCAACAAGTGTTTGATGGTAAAAATAAGTGTAATAATTTATTTGTTGAAATAAAAGACATTAAAAAATACCTTTATGTAAAAAAAGTAAAAGTTACGTTTTAAATACCACTTTTGTGACTGTACACTATTTTCAACCAATTTTTTTGTATTCGTAGTTACAAAATACAAAAAAAACAGGGACTAAGAGATGCTTCATTGACTTTTTTACAAACTTATGAGTCACACGATGTTTTTTGTCATTTATTTGTTAAGTGAAAATTGACTTCTAACATGAAAATGACCACTTTAGTTACTGTGAGAGACGAATAATTATGTGTCACTAGCCAAAACGAGTGCTATTGAGGATTATCACACACAGTGGCGGATTTACCAGCAGGCTGAGTAGGCTGGAGCCTAGGGCGGCAAATTTGCCTAGGGTGGCATTTTTTTGTCATGCATGGTAAAGGTTCACTTTGCTATCTGCAAATCAGCATGCCATTTCTGTAAGGTTAAATATATTAGCCATACTCAAAATAATCCTAAAAAAATCTACTTTGGAGTTTCGTTTTCACAGAAACTGCAGTGCAAACCGAAAAAAGCCTACTGGCGGCAAATGGGCAAATCCGCCACTGATCACATATGCTTTATTCCTAGTTTATACAACCACAGAATAAACAATGTGCAAATCCTCTAAACAATCTTTATCTTGGTAAAAGTGGGCATGATTTACGAAAACGTAATTACTGTTAGGAAATACACCTAATATTCCCAAAGTTTTCGGAAATCCCGCACGTGACCGTTGAGCGAAAGAGTCTTACGAGGAAATGAGCTAACTTTCCGCAGCTCAAGAGCTAATTCTTTAGATCAACTATGCGTGTTTGGGTTTATCCGCAAAACAACCCTTAAAGACCCTTGATTAAATAAGGCCTACCGTGTAATAAGGGCTAAATAACAAATAAATAACGTAAACTTTGAGCAAATAATTCTCGAATAGACGTAGAAATACTAATAAATGTATACACAGTATTAAAATACTTAATAGTTTATACCAATAATTAATGTATTTTGATTTTGATTTTCGAAACGGAAGAGGAGAACAGTGTAATTTTACATCTGAAAAACAAATTCCTGTAACTTCAAATCGTAATGATATTTTTCTTTACAGGTAATACAAGTGAAATTTATTTATAATATTTACTACCAACAATTGAACCCAAGTCTACATATTAGAATGCCGAAATTCAACCATTACTTTGTCTACTTCGCTCCAAAAAAGCAACAATTCGTTCTCCAATCTAATAGTTCCATTAATCTCGCCTTGTTCTTCCACAACTAATAGACTGTGCACTTGGCAGCGGCCGAATAAATCAAATCATGCATGACACACACATATCTACAGAGATATAAGTACAGAGATGTAAGTAGTCAAATAAGGTTTCGAATTTGATCATTATACATATAATTGTAGGTAGGTGTATAACCGCGCTTTTCTCAAACACTATTGATTTTGGTATTTTTGGTCGTATTATTCATAAGTATGTCTAAGATTTTCTCAAAATCTACTGATCTGTTTTGGTAATTTTGTGGCCAGAAATCGTTTCCTCTGTTAAAAATACATTGTAGTTATGTTTAATTATATATTTTTCAGTTATTATGCAAAAAGTTCCTGTCCATACTTTGACCACGCTGGGAACATAACACCAGATTTTGACAAGTCAAAAATAGTCTGTATTTAGGTAACTACGTTAAATGCTGCGCGCTGCTCCAGAACTGTCGGTATCCATAATATGGAAGAGAATAATGGCTTAATGGGCAGTCTTTGAAAGCCAATATTTTCGATAAAAATATATAAAATACAACTTTTTTAGTCTTGTGAATTTGATTATAACTAAAATACTTAAATACTTAAAATATAACTTGTATATTACAAACTATCACAATGAAATATGTTGATACGAAATTATATTATTAGATTAACATAAATACGTAGTTTGATTACAAATCTCACTTCAAAAGATCTTCTAAGATACAAAGGACTCTATGAAGTCCTTTCAAGTAAAAGGTCGTGACTAGGGATTTTAGATGTTTTAAAGAGATACAATTCTAATAATAGGCTGTAAACTTGTAACGATACTGAACGAGCACCAGATGTTAAAGGTATCCTCATAAAGAAACGAAATTACGACTGACTCCTAAATAACGTACTCGTAACAAAGTATCGTGAAAGAAATTGACAAACAACAATAGGATGAAGGGAGGAAAATTTGAATTAGTGTTTATTTAGCGAAACAATGTAAACAATCTATCAGAGCTTGTTTTTTATTTGTTTACACGAATACATTTGATATTACGTTTCCTGTTTTGCAACTTGTTTACAAGGCAGACGAGTTGACTGAGGAAAGTATTTTTTAATTATTTTATTTTTTAAAGATAGCAAACGAGCATGCAGTCCACCTGATAGTAAGTGGTCTCTGCCGCCCATGGATATTAGTAATCACCCCTGAGTACGATTGAATAGTACGTGAGGTTGATCACAAATGCGTTACTACCCCTGAGGGCTAAAATGTTCGCCTCGTATATAAGTATAGCCGGCAACCACACCTCTCCAAACCGAAACGCAATAAATTGCTTCACGGTGGATTATGAGGGTGGCGGTGGTACTTCCCCGGTCGAACTACATGACTTCTATCACGTTATAGAATAAATAAAATAAAATAAATCTGTTCAAAGTGTTGATTTGTAGCGGCTTGTTTATTCTAATTCCAGGCACCTTGGGATTATTAATTGCACACGAGGCTATCTTAGTTCAGAACTAGCAATGCATCTGTGGTCAACCTCAGGATCGATTTAATGCTACTTGGGCTTGATTATAAATGTCCATGGGCGGCAGTTACCATCAGGTATCTCGCTAACTCGTTTATTACCTTTGTATGATAAAAATAGTAGGGACCCTTTTCAAAGCGCATAAAAATGTACGTATTACTTATGTACATGTGTTCGTTGTCATTCTTTTTCGAAATTTGACGAAAATAAAAAACAAATATTTGGACTTGCGTTTGCCACCGTCTTTGATTGTGAGATTCAATTATTCATGTATCGCAGAACAGAATGTTTGAAATGTTTCAATTCTCTGGCAACGAGACACACTGGTACATTTTGTGTTGCGCTCTTATTCGTCAAATTACGCTTGTTTACATAAAAAGTCGGTTCAAAAAGATTCCTTAATTTCTTTAATGAGTTACACCTAGTAATAAATAGATGGTTTTCAGATGGTATTGATGGTAAGTGGTCACAGCCATTGACAGCATGCGTTTCGAACACTGAGGACTAAGATATTATTTGCCTCTCGCTTCGATCTTGGATTTGCTCATTCATTCGATCTCGCTTTCCCAACCACGATTTTCCAAAACCGAAACATATAAATTGCTTCAAGAAGGTTTTTGAAGGTGGTGGTCGTACCTCTCCGGTTAAATAACATGCTATATTACATTTATGCGTAGCAAATGTTTTTAGTACTACTAGTACTTGATATATTAACTCACTGACGGTCTATCAGTCTTTAAAGGATATTAACAATCCATTTCACATTCTATTTTGTTATAAGTTATACCGAATACGGCATATATCCTATGAGTCTATCATGATAAATTCCCTTTTATCCACCGTTAAAGGTTTCACATGTTCCTGCCATTTTGGTGAAAATCTGCGGTGGAACTGTCCGCGGACGTCTACCCCCGTCAAAATCAAAACTGATGTTTACCTGCAGCGGTCGTCATTTCTAGTTTTTACCCTTTTCAAAGCTTTCATAGTTGGACAACTCATGCCGACTGAAATGTTATAAAATGTTATACATAAACCTTGTTTTAGAGACTTGTGGACATTCTTTTACGTTAAGGCAATATCACTATTGCTAAATTCTGTTATAAATAGGACATGATTATTCAATCTGGAAGAAGTTTTATATCTAATGTCTAGTTAGAATATTACGATATTATTATTTAAATTTGAGCGTTTGAGCTTAAGAAGCATTTGAGGATAACTATTTTCGACATTTGTCGGGAGAATCCATACATGTATATTTAATACGGCTATTACATACTGTATTAAGGAAGTTTGATTGAGAATATCATAGTTAATTTCAGGCTATTTCCCATATATTGACAGAGATATCGTTAACATTAATCTGCATCAAAAGTCTATATTACACTTACGATACTAATATAACTTAGCTTATAATTACACATTTTAATTATACTTTTTTATTACGGTATTTAATACGACGCAGTATAATTCATAACAAAAATCTTTTTAATCCTACCAAAAAAAATGTGATATATAGGTAAGGACCATGAAATCGTAACAAATATATCAATCAATCCGGAACTCAGCGGGGAATGGGAAAAAAGCTGTGAAGAAATTTTGCGAATCGACTCTGATTGATTTTTATTGTTAGAGAGTTTGTGTATTGATATTTGTAGAAAGCGAGCGAGTACTTATGAAATGTTTGAATTTTTCTGGAAATAACAACATCTTTAGGTACGCCGGGGAAAAATTATCGTAACAACTATTAACTTTAAACATAGTAGAACAACAATATAGAAGTTTAATAGCAGATTTTTCCTAGTATATTAATTAAACTCAGTGTGAGATATTAAAAAAAGCCTTGAAGACATTTTGCAAATCACCTCTGCTTATTTTTTATAGGTAGAGAATTTTTGATTGCTATTCATAATAAGATAATGAGGTATTACATATTACAATATTTTTGAACAAAATTGATTTTTTTTTTCGACTGTGGCGAAATATCGGTTTCACGTTTTTGTTTTAAAAAGTAGTGGTTATTTACATCTTCCAAGCACATCCTCATTTTGCCACTCAAGCCTCTATTCGTTATCAATTTGTTTGTTATCGATTGCCAATTACAAAGTGGGTATTTTTTGGGTTGTACCAATATTCTGACGTGAACTTAAGCAAGAATTGAGCGAGAACTTACGTTACTCTTGTAATGTAATGTACAAAACTAAATTCCGAATGTTTTTATTACTAAATTCCAAATGTTTTACATTAGATATAATTGGTCACGGTCAGTACGTATTTTAAGAAATCGGGGTCGTATAAAACATTTCGCGGCGAGTACGGTTTTCGTCTTTGGGGATCTTGGAGCGTTGTTTAAGTTATAAGAGCTCCCGCAACGTAATTAACTTCTCAAATATTTGTGTTTGCGTGACAGCCGTGGGGACAAATTAACTTTCCATCTTCTAAAAGAGTTATGGGATATGTTAGCTGACAGAGTAATTTTATTAATTGTCGAGTGTTTAAATAAATGCTTCTAAAGATATCTCTAGCAATTCCCGATAACAATTCTTTTTTTATCGTTTCAAGGTAGGAAACGCGCATGCAGTCTCTGATGGTAAGGAGTCACCGCTGCCCATAGACATTTTCTAGTACGATTTGCTACCCATGAGAAATAACACATCCAACTCCTGTCAAAGTATAGCCGGTACACAATGTACTAATTATGAGAGCGGTGGAAGTACAAAAGAACTAAACGAGTACCACCCACCTTGCAATTTATAATGCATGGAACAAACATTCTGCGTCCTTCAGTAATGTATTTGATATATGTAGATGGGTGTCTTGTTGACCTCCGTTACGCGTGTTCGTAACGATTTTATGTGTTTGTTATTTATTTGCAATACTCAAGAAGCTCTGAAGATATAAAACTATTCGCCCTTACATTACAATATTAGTAAGTTACTATGTAGTTGTGGTCTACGATCTCACCGCTTGATTTTACGAAAAAATGGTTTTTAAAGGAATAATTCTTATAGTTAATTGTACTGTAATATACTAATCAGGATATACTAGAATTCTTCTCAAAATGTAGATACGAGCAGCAGTGATTTTTAAATCCCGTTTACCTTGGAAATCAAAGCGTTGGTATATATGCCGATTATATTAGATAATATTAATTTAGGTGAAGATCATTTTTTTTTTACTAATACTAAATCAGAATCAGTTCGACGCAGTGACCAAAGTCAAGTGAAGTATTTCATTCATTTTATTAGAACTATTTATACAAACGTTTTGCTCCTTACTGTTTTAATTTATTATGTTGATGGGTGTGTTGTTGACGCACGTTACGTCTCCGTAACGAGGCTG
>DWNR01005188.1:0-10331 GCA_018250455.1 Polygonus leo
AATACGTCGAGTTACAAGTCACCCTGTATATAAGATCATACTTACTCTCCGTTCTACTTCTGAGTTCAATAGCATTTAAAATTCAAGAGGTAAATAGTTGGCTTAATTGGGCGACCATCGTCGCTTAATTGATTAACTCTAAATCATTTCCTGCATTTACCGAACATTTTTATCTATCAGTCGAGTAATTTGAACAGGAACTAAATAAAACCGTTTAAAAACCAATGTAATTGCTCTCATTGTTGTTAAACAAATGCGTCAGGACTTGCCATTACCTAATGAAATAAACGATGTTTATCGCGATATTTTGTTTATTTGTCTCCGAAGATAAATGTTTAGCTAGATTGATAGAGTATTTGTAAGTTCATTTTTATGGAAGAATTAACCGAGCATAACAAGTGGTTGATGTCTATCATAGGAAATTTGAATGGATTCTTAAGTTCAATCACAGATACGAAAGTTAAAGTTTCATTGTTACGAAAGGTTAAGTTTACTCAAGAGACGGATTTCACTTTTAAGGTTATATTGCGTTTTCCCAAACAACTTCAAAACTTTGCTTTTGGGGTCAGTATTACTAGTTAGTTTGTAATTATTTATTTAGAAACCATAAAATAAGATTGATCCAGGATAAGACTGTGGTTATTTTTTGTTGAGCTATCTTCTTCCATCGCGATAGATTGTTCGAAATGATCCTATAATTTTTAATACTTTTATCTTGTATATCCTGATAATCTTCACGCTAAATCCCTAGGCAGTAGGCAAAGAGTATCGAGTGCCAAACGGCACGGTTCTGGCATACTTGCCTAACTTCTTCCACTTTCATAACTTTCCTCATACAAACACATTCTGAACCTATACATTATACCTAAACCTGTATATTATTATTAATGTACCTACTTACTTAATTAACATAATATATATTCTAGCACTTATATCCTCGCTAGCAACATACTATTATTGAATCCAATATTATTATCATAAAGTTATACTTATGTAGATTACTTTGTCACGTTCGTCCTGTCTGCGTTACACGCATCAATAGTTTGTTTAGAACCATTGCAGCCTGTTTGCGCCTCGTGACTGAAATAGCGGACACCGTGTTATAATTTGCGAATCACGATATTACCTATTATGTTTAAATGTATTTTAGGTAAAGAAAAAGTTAGTCAGTATGTAGTTAGTCAGTATGAGATACGGTTGAGAATTAGGTTGTACGACGTTTCTTAATTACAAATTTACATTTTGCAATTAGTCACACAAATATTTTATGAATATGTATAACAATAGCTGAGACAACAACAAATACTAAAACTAAACAAAACTAAAAATATAAGGGGGTACCCATTCAAGAAAAATGATTTTTATGTTAAATGATTTATCTTTTAATTCTTAATAAATAAACACTTGAATTTTCACAAAATGTTTTTTTTCTACAGATGGTACGACAACCAAAAATAAAATTTAATAATGTACATGATGCATTGTACATAATTCCTTGGGAACATATGATTATTGTACTCAAGAATATTGTTATGTAGATCACTTTGTCACGTCCCTCCCGTCTCCTTGCGCTATGCATCAATAGTTTGTTTAGAACCAATATAGCCTGTTTGCGCCTCGTGACTGAAATAGCGGACACCGCATTATAATTTACGAATCACGATATTATCTATTTAAATGTTTTTGACGTAAAAAGTTTGTTATTATGTCTGTGCATGAGTTTTTTTAAATTTGATTGTAAGTGATATGTTGGACGACGCCTATGTATGATGCGTGCGGACATATTCTACACATTTACAATGATTTGTACAAAGGCATTTTCTCCAGTTTTAAGTATCGTAAGATATATAGAACTAAAATCCGAAGTTTATAAAATCTCGCACTAACCTACAACATGCATACGAAATATGAAAAATGTTTTTATTAAGTTTAATGATAATAAGACTTTAATAAAATATTAAAACTTTTAAAATTATGAACATTAAACTAAACTAAAAAATAAATGATGGATCTAAAATTACCGAAATTAACACTGCAACTACTATTCATGTCATGGCCTTGTTCTACATTTATTAAGTTTTTTTAATCATAACTTAGCCATAAAGTAGGCTGGCCTAATGGAAAGTAGACATCGTCAGACAAAAATGTATAAAGAAATAATGTTTTGCTTTTACTTCAGTTAGAATAGTCGCTTCTGTTCTTTTTTATAAACAAATATATTTATTCAGTGTACAGGATCCGTGGATTCTACATCTTTATAGAACATGGGATTCCCTACCATTGGATCCCCCATGAGAACTTGAAAACCTGGAACGTTGATGATTATGCAAATTATGTAAATTTATTATATTTATTTTTTACTAGGGTACACCTGCGCACATTGCTACGCCATTCAATTTTATATATTTTTTATGAACAAGCAAGCGGTACCGCGGCGACATCTAGCGTATAATTTCGTACAAATTGAAACGTCACGACCTCTTAGTGACGGACTTGCGATATTATTCGGGACATCAATAAGTGCCAATATCGGTACATTTTGTAACTTAAGTAAATATTTGTAATCTAATCTAGGCGCTGTAACGTATCTTTGTATGTTATCGTATGAGGCATTTTCCTAGTAAGTTTTCTTTATGTTGCGCTATCCTTGTGTAATAGATTATAACACCTACTTAGGATTGTCACAAAGATATTATTATGTACAGTAATCCTACTTGAATTTGATTAGCTTACTTTATTATATGTTTACCCTGTTAAATAAGAATAAATTTACCATCTAAGATTTTTTTTTAATCGTAAAAAGGTAGCAAACGAGCATGCAGCAAACGAGTCTACCATGTCAGTGGTCATTATTGCACTAGGACTTCAGTTCTCATCCTCAAGTACCATTGAATCATACCTGAATTTGATGAGCACAGATGCGTTGCTACCCCTGAGGACTAAGATGTTCACCTCGTATATAAGTATAACCGGCAACCACGCCCCTCCAAACTGAAACACAAGAATTGCTTCATGGAGGATTACGAGGGTAGCGGAGGTACCTCCCCGGTCGAACTAAACGAGTTCTACCACCTGCTAAAATGACCAATTATTTATTTATCTTTGATGACCGAACTACGATAATCTAGATAAATGATCTCATACCTATTAGAAATGTTATCGAATTCCTAAAAAGTAACTAATTTTAATAATTTAATGCTCAAAATAAATAATTTGCAGAGCTTTTCAATTCGCACTTAGTTAACGTGGTAAATTATAACCTATTAACATCCTTTATTCTTCAGGAAACTTGGGTCTAACTGTGGGACTATATAGGTTTTAGATCATATAGGTATATACAATATCTCATCTTCTTCAGTTCATAAAGAAAATTAAAGAAGATATCTCCTTAACAAAAACAATCTTGATGGAAAACTTTTCCATTACCGTCTCGGCTGTGTCAATATCATTAAGATATCACTTTTCCACATCTTTGATTGATTGCAAAGCACTTAATAAGTTTTGAAAGACTTTTAACGTAATAAGAACTCAAGGTTTTTGCTAGTAAACATTTAGAGTAAGTAATGTTTACATACGTTCTCTGATTTTCATAACATTTTTCGTATTACCAAATGGATTTCGAATACGCGCTTTGGGCGATATTTTACTTCTACATTGCGTTAAAAATGCAAATATTTTAATATTAATTTATTAATACACGGAAAATGGCCAACAACCACATCTCTCCAAAACCGGAGAACAAAAATTGTTTTAAGGATGAATAGTTATGAGGGTGACGGTGGTACCACCTCAGTTGAACCATACGAGTTCTACATGCGCATGTCCACCACTTTTAAACGCGATAAGTTATTAGTATTGTCTCGACAAGGCAAGGCATCCTTGGGATGTTAAAAAGGTGTGGAAAATAATTTACTATCATATCAAATTTTAAGACTTTAAACAAGCGATTTTAGCAATATTACTCCACACTAAAGGTCGGTTCATAATGTCGATAAATGAAGACATGACACATTGAAGCCTGGCGCACTCAGATAAAGCACTGATAATGAGAACGTATTCATTGTTCCCTTATTGATTTTATGGCTGCTATCTGTGTGAAGTAATGATTAATACGTAATACTTAGACTTTGTGGTCATTTTATTAAAATTGCGTTTGTGTCATGTTAAGAATAATGCGCTTAATTAATATTATGATAGGTTTTACGACTAGTTCTTTATCAACTTCATGAAATGGAGATCTCAGGAGCTCTTTTATGCAGTTCATTATTGTTTTTCTTTTGACATGTTAAGTATAAAACGCGTAAAAATTTTGTAATACGTGTTTACAATAAAGAGCTGTTTCTTTATTGATTTTCGCGGAATTTGGCCACAAAGTGTAAGTTATATACTACTACAATATAATATTACGTGTATACCATATATTTAGGTACTATATTAAGAAAAGAACTGGCTATTTTATTAAAATTTTGTATACCTATGAAAAAAACATTGCATAAAATAAATACCCAGGTATCAGATTTCACCCTTACACGTGTTTGTAGCCATATGTACCTAGTGTTGTTTACTTGAATTCACATTCAATAATTAACTACATCTGACCTACTTTTATGATTCAAAGTTCCAAATCTGCAGTCATCCAGAAAATAACTGACCGTCTTGCTCCATTAATTACGGAACCAATCGAGTAATTGATGATCACTGGCGCAGATTTGCTACTACACGAATTGACATGGCCACCGTGAAATTATTTAGTGACCTGAAAATGTCAGAACTAATGTATGAATTGTTTTTACGTATCAGTGTGTATAACATGTAACAAAATGTAAATATTAGTGATATATTTTTTTCTTTACAAAAAATAAAACAGACTTCAAAATGAAAAATAATTTACAATTTTGATGTTTGTGCCATGTGTGCCCGGAGAGGAGGTATAAGATCTGAACCTCCTTCAGATGCCTGAAGCACTGAATATATTTTAAAGTCGGTTAAAAATGAAAGAAATATACAATATATGTACATATTTTTGCGGTTTATTTAGAACTTAAATAATTAGAGCGGAATTTTACCAAGGGGGTTTTTGTTTAAACTTCAAACAAATTTCATATTAGTACCATCTTTACGTCCGTTTTGTTCGATGGTGCAGATATTTTTTAACGATATTTTATAACATAAATAAATAAGTAAATTTTCTTCTTGTACTTCGTTTATTATTGTGTCCCTTAAACACACTTCCTCTTCTTCAAAAGGATTTTCAGTTCTCTTCTGTTATGTAGTGTAGATCTTTCCTTTTAAGTTTTCTTCCGTTTCACCAAATTTCAAATCGGCTTTTTAACTTCAATATGTAGTTGGAGCTTTTTAACTTCAAAATGGTAGTTTCTTCACGTGTTTGTTTAGACCAAACGCCAATCCGCGCCTTGTCTTCAATCAGACCATGCACCAACTTGTTAGTTGCCGGTCAATGGTATGCAGCTCGCATTACAAAGCGCCCGACAGCTTGAACGATAGCCATTAATAAATTAAATTATCTGCGGTACATAACAGCTTTGTAAGAAATCGTATCGGAAACATGTAGGCATTTAGACTATGCAACTACTGATATAAATCATGCAAGCAAACCTTAGTTGCACAATTTCATTTATATGTTCAATGAAATTTGTGTTTTAGTTATCATGTGTTTGACTTGTAATGTGTGTGTGATAAGTTTATGTAACCTGTGTTGTCGAATTTTATAATTAACTTACCAAGAAGAAGCAACAAAGATACCAGATTTTTTTCATCAATCCATGCTATGAATCAATGTTGAGGATTTATAAAATCCCTGACGTACTAAGTAGATCTGGAATTAGTTTTAAGATAGGCATACTTATGGGTATTTAACTACCCTGAATAGCAAAATACTAATTCTTTCGGTAAGCTTGCTATATATAAAAAATCCAGATGACCTACATGGGGGTCTGATATTTATTCACGTTTAAGTATTAAACTTGTACAGTTATGTATATAAAAAGGCTTGAATTATCAAACACCCTACCTAATATTATTTTGAAATTAACAAACACATAAATAATCTCACTATTCCTCAGAATCGAATCAGCAATATCATTGGTATACATTTATGTGCAGAATAAACTCTCCAGTAAACATGATCCTGTCAACTCGAATATTAGCGACTTTGTAACAAGAGAAAGTAATGTCTTATCTAGCAAGACAGGATGTTTATTATTTGATACAGTTGTGAATTGGATCGTTTGTGAAACCAGGCCACGTTTCCGTCAGTATCCGTGCTAAGGTCCTCGCTCGCTGGTCCAACCATTGATGAAGAAACGATAGACGATAAGATTTGGGCAGTATTTTTGATTATCGTGCGTTAAAACCTTTGTAGTAATATTTTGGTTGACTTGGTAATTACATATTATTATTCTATTCGTTTATTTACATGCTTTACAGATGATTATAATGGTTTTTACAGGTTTCTATTTGAAGACAATAAGTGTTTTTACCCGAGTTTCAACGTACTGATAGTACGTTGTTTACTTTGTAACTTCATGTCTTGTCATCATTACTTACGTATTGCTTGCTGTAAGTATCGGTATGAACTATGCAACGAAAAAAAAAATATTTGTAACTCCATTATTACTGTTTATGTTTTTTTTTTTTGTAATTTAGCCATTGTTATACATTGTGAAATTTACAGAGACACCTAGTTCGTGAAGAATAATCACATTTCACTGTTTCCTCGCGATATTTTAATTCACCGAAAAGCAAGCAATAATTCAACACACATAACTTCGAAACTCATTGGTGCATTCCTGCAACTAGAACTCTGGACTTAAGACGAACTAGAACGACAATATCCATAAAAGCAAAGCTGTTAAATATATCGTTACTGGATGGTGGTGAAACACCTACGTTACTTCAATGTCGATCTTAAATTCAATTGTTTAAACCAATTATTTCGATTAATTCGCAAATGGTATTAAGGTCACGCATCAATGCTAACGATGTTCTTCAGTGATATTTCATATTTTATACACGCAATATTCGTCTTTAATTTTTGGGTCATAAGAGATGTTTTGGAATGAACGTATCCTAGTTATTTTCTAGTTGAAGATCTTTTTAGTCTTATGTCATCGAAAATTCTAGATCTGTATATAATTTTCATTTTTATGCGTAACAATAACATAATGGTTGTTTTGTCTGACTGAACGCAGCAAACAACCGTGCCATTTGGCACTCGACACTCTCTGCCTATCCCGTTAGGGATTTGGCGTGAAGATGTGTGCGTGAAGATGTGTGTGTGTGAGTGTGAACGAAGCATGCAGTCCACCCGATAGTAAGTAGTCACTGCCGTTCATGGACATTAGTAATTATTCCCAAGTACGATTTAATCGTGCCACCGATACTATGCTACCCTGCGGACTACGATGTTCACCTCGTATGTAAGTATGGCAAAAATTTCACGAAGGATTACGAGGATATTGTGTTTTAATTTACCTTTCTACTATGTAATCTTGAAACAATAAATTGAAGATATATTTACATTTTGACGAATTTCATAAATGATTTAGGAACATTTTAAAATTTGCAGTAACATTCTATTAAGCTTTGATTATCTCAGTATATACTGAGTTAATCATCTGGTAGCTCAAGATTTTCTGGATGCGTCCATTCCTCATCATCATCATCACCACCTCATCGTGAACTATAAACTCATAAGTTTGTTCTAAAATATAACCTATTTATAAGTAGACTTATCGTTAAGGATGTGGTCGTTTAAAATTAGAACAGTATCGTTACAGACATGGAATACTAATGTTAACAAAGTAACGTTCTAGTGTTCAGCTTGTTAAACTTACATAAGACATGCTATACTTGACATGTTTTATTGATGACGCTATATTTGACATGCTACATTTTCTTATTAGTGTTATGGGACATCTACGGCATATACGATCCCGTTTGTTTACCCGAATACGCTTACAATGGCCTTTAAGTGACTTATGATATTCAGCCAAATTATGACGCGTGCAGTGTAGTGCCGAACCTACCATTCGATGTATCTTGCCAAGCTAGAGGTGCACCATACGCCACGATATGCGACTAAAACATCTGCGTGCGTTGTTAAACGATCTCTGTGACGTAACGCACTGAACAAGACGCCACGTATAGCCGACGGTTCGGTTTCAGTCTGTTTGGCGTGTGCCAACCAAATTATACCAACCGACACTAAGTGTTATGTTATAACAAGGAGGTATTTAATTATGTAGGGGCATTTAGATGGCTTTATCAATTAGAACTTAATGCAAAATGAACAATGAACATTTTGAATAACAAGTTATTCACGAGTTCACTTCGATTTGCGGTTTCTTATTTCAGGTTACGGGGAAAACCTTTGTATAATACAATTAATTTTACATAATGTAAATACACCTAAATATTACACTGTAAAATTATTATGTGTAAATTATAATTAAACTGCCATAATAAAAACATTACATTATATATTATGTAAAATACATATTGTAAGTATGACAACACGCATGAATACAACATTCTCAGAAAAAAAAGATTTACGTGTATAATAAAAACAAGTATTCGTAAAATATCAAATTTTAATCATATTCAGCACAGACATGTTGCGTTATCTAATAAATAAAAATCTCGTGTCACAGTGTTTGTCATTGAAGTCCTCCGAAACGGCTTGACCGAATTCTATTATTTTTTTTCGTGTATTGAGAAGGTCTGAGAATAGGTTGTAGGCTATTTTTAAGCCCTATAATAAGGTTGGCTTCATGCAGTTTTTTTTCATATTTGTGTGGTATATATTGTTCTCAAAATACTTTTAACAATTAATTTAAATCGCTTTTCCACCAATCTCTCAATTTTATTCACCAATTTTAAGGGCGATTTGAATATTTCAATAAGGTGGAACAATATTTGCCGATTTAGCTAGTTACTTAAAATTTTTAAATTGTTTGTTATCTAGTTACATTGTTTTTTTAATGTTGCTTTGTAGTATTATGTTAAAAAGAACTTTAAATTTAATTTTCATTTTTATATCTAAACCTAGTGGCAGAGGGGCGACCTGATGGTAAGTAGGTACGTAAGTACACCGTTGCGTTCCAGACATTTGCAGTACCAAAGGTTCCACATAATCATTGCCTGCTTTGGAGGAGAGCTCTTTTCGCACCTTTTGCTAAGAACCCCATTGGATGTCATAGGGCTCCGGAAATACATCCGGAGGAAGCTCTTACTTAATATGTAATTTAATCATATTTAATATTAATATTTAATTTAAATGTAAGACGACACTGCCAATTGAAACCCAATTAAGTACATACTGAATAACTTTTAATACTTTTTTGCATAATAAGCTTGAAGCATCTTATACTCGAATTATTATTGGATTGCATATAAAGACAATAAATTTATGATATTATAATTCAGGTTATAGCTTAGGTATTTATCGACTCCTAAACACCCACTTTGCATGCTCGAAGCCGAATGCTCCATTATTTCCTGCCTAGGATCGTTACAATAGGAATTTTATAATACGACCGTCAGCAGAATATTAATGACGTTAAGGATGGCTCAGACAAAGTACTAGTAGCAAATTGTATTTGGCACATTTGGTATTAAGTTCCGAATAAATAAATACTCAATGTTTTACTGACAAAGACTTGCAAAAAAATTATCCTAATAATGTGTATAATGGCAGTCTTTGTATCCAAACGGAGCCAATGTAGTAGTAGTCTATTGCTAAGACTTCGTTGTCAATCCGTCCGTCCATTTGTCCATTTGTCCGTCACAGGGCCGTATCTCTTGAACCGTAATAGATAGACTCTTTAAATTTTTGGAAACTTTCAAGAGAGCAATAGTTAATACCCGTGAAGTACGCGTACTTAGGTATCTAAACAAGTATAATGATTTTTCTGTACTTTAATACAATGAATAATGGCATTCATTGTAAACTTTCTTATCATTGTATATAACAGTTTGTTTAAATTGCACATCGAATTTTATGTGTTTGGAAATCAATTTTTTAAAAAGGTTGTAAAACTCCTGTAGTTCGACCGAGGAAGTACCACCATATTCTTCCGTGAAGCAATTTTTGCGTTCAGGTACGATTCAATCGTAAGTACGATTACTGGTACGATTACGATTACGGGATGATTACTAATGTCCGTGGGCGGAAGTGACCACTTATTATCAGGTTGACTGCATGTATGTTTGCTACCTCTATACGACAAATAAAAAAAATAACGTTCAACAGATTGGAACATATTTAGTAAATACGAAGAAATAATAAATCGTTTTTATAATTGATTTAT
>DWNR01005189.1:0-10330 GCA_018250455.1 Polygonus leo
AATTCCAAATATTCATTTACGTTGTAAAAACATTTCTCGATTAAGAAATGTCTTAATTTTATTTTAAATGTGTTGTCTTAATTATCTACTTGTATGGATTATTAGGTATTGCAGTTTCTATATTTTTTTGAACATAATGCGACATTTTAATCAATAATGTCATTGGAACTTTTTTTACATACTTGTGTAGGTACTGGCACGTCAAAAAATACTGACATTCTTGACGCCCAGACATCGGTCCCTATGAACGATCAAGATGCGTTTTAATTGGATATAATTAGCATGTGTTTGCGTGAGAAGTGAATCAATAACAAGTCGGAGGAGTTGCTTCAATTAGCCGCCTGATACTCGTTGTGAGACTTGAGTAGGTACATGCACAGTTAGGAATGTTTTTTCTTGCTCCAAGTTTGTTGTATTGCTTACGAAGGCATGGTGAAATATAAATGATAAATACTGGTACGTCTATTTATATATTCTCTTTATAAAAAAGCCTAAATAGCTAGTTCTAGAAGTACAAATATATACTTTCTTTATGACTTAAGTTTAAATGAACATTAGGTATTTTTCGGAAATTCATGTTTTTAGTCTAGAAGGAAATGAATGTTTGTAATTACAATATTTATTGTTAACAATAACGCGAGGTCGCGAGCAAAAACCAACAATGTATTATGTAAGCTTAGAATAATATGAAGTCACTTTAAAAAATGTTATATACCTCTTGATATTTATTCACGATTGTGTCGGTTAGATTAGGTACATTATACTTAGTTTAGCAAGTAATGACTTCTTCATCTTTAAAAAGTGCCAAAAAGCACTTACGCGCTTGGCTACTGACCTACACCCACACCCTTCTCATTTTAAGAGGAGACAGCATTGTGACAATATTTTGAATGATGATGTCAATGAATCGGTTATACAATCACTTGATATTTTCATTCAGATATCTGATATCAGTTGCTACTTATTTCTAATAATTTTTTAAATGCTAAAAGCATCAAAGACAGTAGAAGCCTATTATTAAATTAATATATATTCATCCGACGGATACATGGTATATTATAAATGAGTTTAAAAAATAATGAGGAATTTATTATAAAAGTTAATACAGAGAAGCGTGAAATATTATTATGAGTGCCATTTTATAAAACTGTGTATAATGTGAGACAGATGGAGCTACACGTGTTTTAGTATGTTTGCTCTCGATTATTCGTCCGATTCCACCGATCGAACGTTATTCCGGTTTTCAGATTATAGATAGTGTAATTACTTGTATACCTATGTGTTTAACGTCTTTTATTGGCGGTTTTATCTAAAGCTCATTTAGAAGCCGGTGGGTCTAGAAGCATGAAATTTTGCTCTAGAGTCCCTAATACAATGTTAATGCTAATTTAGGCTTCTAATAATCTTTAATGTAGGGTGGATGAAGGCTTGTTCGGAGTAAAACTTAAGAGTGAAGTATAAAAAGATTATGTCTCGTGTAATTCGATTGATGTAGACTATTTTTAAACGCCTTGGATTAAAATCTTTTGCGTAATATAAAATATCTTATAGTTAAATAACTGACTCTGGAATGCAGTCGCAAATCTATAAATCTGTCTAAATTATCGTTATAACATAATGATTTCTCTAGTTGTTGTCACATTTGTCAACACCAGCGAGGTATAACGTGAGGAGCGTCGTAACCGCGCTATTGTGACGGGAGTGGCTCACGCTCGCGTTTCGCGTTGCATTAATCTTGCGGTTTTCGACGTGACGTGCAGTTTGCACTCCATCGTGCATGCTCAGTTCGTATAAACCACAGGTTAGTACTACATCGTGTTTGTATTGCGTTTGTTTTTTTCTACAACGCATATCATGTACCATTTTCGATGCCGCGTGCAATCTTGGGATATTTGTCTTTGCTATTAATTTCGATGTTACATGTGACAATTAATAGTAAATGAATAGTCTAAAATCCATTATTCATATCAATAAATTAACTGGGAGTATTTTCTCTAAATTGAGGTTTATTGGTTTAATCCATCAAATTATTAAAGGAACGTTTAAGATGTTTGTATCGATATACATTTACAGAATATCAAAACATTAAATTCTTACTTCGGTATGTATATAAAATAAATTATTTTGAAAATTGTCAACGCGATTTGTTGGCTTACTTATTCCTTTAAACGTGAAAAGCATCCAAATGTATTAAGCAGTATTGTGAAAAAACTACGAGGTTACATGGTGACATACATGTCAAATTTGCAACATTGAGTTCAAGGACATGTAAATAATTGCCAATCCATCTATCCTACTAATATTATAATGTGAAAGTTCGTGTGTTTTGATGTTTGTTACTCAATGACACATACGAAAAACGAATTTGGATGGAATTCGGCAAACAGATTATAAACCATAGCATGTACAACTACAACTCTTTCTATAATGATTTCTCAGATCCTAAATCTAAAGACCACGTAGATAAGTTGCAAACATAACCTATATTTTGCATGTATTAATCTCTAGTTATCACCACAATCAAGTTATTTTTGTTCTACGGCTGGACTGGACTTTTCTCTCTTGTAACGATCTATTAATGTGTCGATTAAA
This sequence comes from Polygonus leo, assembly GCA_018250455.1. NCBI lineage: Eukaryota > Metazoa > Arthropoda > Insecta > Lepidoptera > Hesperiidae > Polygonus > Polygonus leo. Next base: position 2,593 of record DWNR01005189.1, read on the forward strand.
AAATATCACGTGTGGTATAACGCAATATTTGTAATGTTTACTATAGGTAAAACTGCGAAGATTCATGTTCCCGGATTTAAACACACATTCGATGCAAGCAGATGGAAGGTTATAAATTATACACCGGTGTAAACTCTGCGTTAACTGTTGAAAGCTATAAACGCCGCAGCTATTTCAATGAGTGTAAGAAATTCAGTGCTCTACTTATTCGTAAAAAATGCCTACCCACTTTGAATTTTATTCTTTGTGATGTTTTTACGAGACTTATATAAAAAATAACTATGGAAATATTCTGTACTTCATTTGACTATAACAAAATTACATTACATTAAGTACATTGTGTATATAATTACATTCACAGATCATATGTAAGCACAATTGAAATAATTAATATTATTCAATTGTCCTGTTATTTTTTGGCATGCCCGACGTGCCGACCGGAGCAGTCATAAAAACTTTAGATTGTTAATGTAAATATATAAAGATAAAAAAACTGGATATCTTGTCCGTCGCGTTACGTATGATGGGTCTGGTAGTCCTTTTGTCCTTGTGTCGCGATATTTTAATTTTTTTGGCCTGTCTTCAATGCTCTTTGTTGGCGTGATGTTTATTTGCATATACCCTTGAATCGTCGGATGCTTTGTCAAATGTAACTGCATTGTTCGTGCACCGATATGATCATAATATACAACATGTCGATCGTACTGCGGCTTATCTTAGTACAAGTCAAAAATACTTATTAATAAAACTTATATTTTGCCCAAATTGCCTAGAACGAGCCATATGCCACAAAAAAATCTCGCAGACAATGAGGTTCGCACATTCGAAATAACGAGGTGAGTGAACCTCATAGATCAACATAGCCAATCGTTTTTGTTAGTTCTCTTGCCACAAAAACAGATTTAAATAAACTATTTGACGATCTGAGACGGAGCTAGCAGAATACAGTAGGTACCTACATTATTGTAACACATGCTCAGCATCCTACAATTATATATCGAGTGGTTCATTTTAAGATAAGAACGCCAACCCTAATTTGGACTTAAGATAAATTTCTACATGTATAAAATTGCAAATTCGACGTGAAACATGTGTGCATGATAATTTGTGAGCAATTATAATTGTTGCGTACTGTGAATTCAGTATAAATTAATTTAACCGTAAACTTTAATTGATATAAATTATACGATGGAAAGCATTTACGTTTCTCATTGTCCGTAATGGCATTTCCAGCTCCACTACAATATTGATAAGAGATGCCCTTGCACTGAAAGGTGTTCCGGATAAATTATAACCGTAATTTAGCTCGCGAGAACCACTGAGCAAATAAAAGATAACATTTGGTATCGCTCATAAATTATATGTTTACTAAAACTATGCGAACGTTACGCTCGGTAATTTCGTCGGATGCTTGACGCTTGACGCGAGTGGAAAAAACGATTTATAGAGATTAACCGTCGATATGAATCGTGAATATAAATGAGTGGAAACAAAAACGAGATGTGTCTGAGGAGAAATAATAAGAGGCGTTCGACAGCGATCGTCTAGCCGGCATCGTCCTTGAGTGCAGAAATCCTTGATGAGTACAGTCAACCGCCACCGGATAGCACTCCTCGTCCAGGGCTGCCAATTAACGTTTTGACCATTGCCATTTGTGTGCTACCCGATACACTCGATGAATAAACAAGGAAATTATAGCCGACGCGCTGTTGTAAATCTTGAGAAACTCGCCTCGGTGTCCGGCAAATGCAAAAAGTTTTAAAGACATGCCGTTTTTTTGTACGATTCAAGTTATTTACGGAGTTTCATAGAAAATTATAGGTATTCGAATACGTGTGAAACGAATTTGCCTTTTATTATTGCTTCATCAATTCAAGCAGAACTATTTCTGATATTTTAATAGGCATGTAACTACAATAATAAGTAATACATATTAAATTTTAAATATGTGGAATGTGCTTCTTGATGTGCTTTTTCTCATGTAGACATTGCTGGAATACTATGCTATCATAGTCAAGCCAGGTCAAGGGTAGGTTTTGGGATTCAACAATTTATTTTATTATAGTATTAACTTAATTAAAAACTTAACTTTATTTAATATAATATTCAACTCTAATCGTCTCAAAAAATAATTTACTGAGACGTACTATTCGTACAAATTTATACTGATTATTCTTAGCCATTTTTTTTATTAAACCTTAAGAAACAACCCTATCTCTTAGATGTTGCGTAGGTGCTAGCAAGTGTGAGGACAAAAACTAAAACTGAAAATAAATGGGCGCGAAACGCCTATTAACGGAGCTCGCCATCGATACTCGATGTTGATGCTGACTGCTCGCCGTATATGTAAACCGATTATATGCATCTCGATAAGGCAGAAAAACACTTAGCGCTGCTTATAATCCTACCTAGAATAATGTTCTTAATCCTGAACTTTGTCTTGATCAGCAAGAAATACCTAGATCGTTCTTACATGTGTTTTTGTATTTTTTACCTCGTTAACAATAAGTCTAGTAGTTAGAGATATTAAAGCTAAACAGGTTTCTTGCGCAATAATTAGTAGTAAATTCTGGACATTTAAACCAGACTATAGTATATTGCTCATCTATTTTATATGCCGGTATTGTCATACCCCACAAAGAAAATTTTGCAATATACGTAAGTCAAGTGAGTGGAGTAGATTTCCGGCAGTTTGAACTATTTGTTCGTATTCGTATATAGAAACTGCTATGTAAATATGTCACGCTTAAAATTCAGTCGCGGTTTAAATTGAATTTAACTCGAGCTACGGCCTGTCAACTTATCGAATATAAATTCTCTTAATAATCGTTACCAATTATGTGAGTGTTCGGCCTCGTGTTATCAATCTTAGCAGAAATGCCGCAACGAGCGTTTATGGTGCAGGATTAAGATCTTTTTGCGTTCGCGGCTAAGGAGGAAAATGTGTTGACGAGTTGGTGTTGATTGATCATTTTGGCACAAAGCGATATGGTCGTGAGGCGTGGCTCGCCGACGCTGGCTCCACGAGAAATGTTGGCAGTTATGAAACCATCGCTCACCGATCTCCCAGCAAATTACAGTTCTAGTCTATCGAACTTACTACTGTCTTTGTTCCGCAACTATTTATGTGGTCATGCTTACCTACTTATACTTACTCTTCGTACGTAATTGTATACAATTGAGGAACAGTTATTGCACACCCGAGTTAATTGAAATGACGAAGCCTATGTCTCAATTGGTACCTACTCAAACATACTCATTTTGTTTATCTACATATACAGTATAATATTTTATATTATAATGTTGAATTTAAATTATATCAAAATTAGAAATTAATTTTCCTCTACTTCTCATTGTTAGGATTGAATAATTAGCTAAAAAATCTAGTTCAAGGTTTTCTGTACATTTTATATTTGTATGATTAAATATATAGAGTTGACAATGAAGGGTAATCATGAGTAAATGTTATTAGATATAAATATCATATTATTTAAGATACTCGTTATTTTATTCCGTCATAAATCATATAATATGTCATGTCATCGGCGTGTATAACTCTGGGCATTATTCTTTTCTGTATGTATGAGCTAATTCTAGAAACCTCCAAACGACTTAACTTCTTAACCTTCTTAAACGACTTAACCTCCACGCAATGAGGACTACAGGAAGAGAATATTAATATTTAGAGGAATTTGTAAAAGATCGTCTCTCATCGTTTTGAACTGGGCAGCAGGCTGCTTTCAGAGGATGCTGCTCAAGTGTAGATTGATAGATACATTTACACACACATTTACACATGTTTAAGAACTTGTAAGGTATTCTCGGGAGATTTCAAAATATTATGTTTTATTGTTTTTTCATAACCAATGAACCAGTGATCGTGTTTAAGCTCAAATCATGACAGTTATTGTTTTTGTTACCACTATCCAATGACTGTACGGCGTTCGCTGGCAATAAAATAGCATCAGTTGGCGGTGTTGATCTCTCAAACAAAGCTCATGTACATGTACAAATACATTCCGGGACGGCCTTTCTCTTGCCCTTCCGCGCGATCTGATACCGCCGCCTCCGGCACTCGATTGTCTGTCAAGTCAAGTTCACGGCCTATCCGCCGATTGGCAAATGCCTGTGTAACTATGCAGTAGTTTCCTATCTTTGTTATCTTTTATGCAGATTGCACTGTTGTACATTATAATCTTTAGGTATATATATATAAAACTCGTGTCATGATGTATGAACTTCGAAACTATTGATTTTAATGAAATTGTTTACGTATGTTTAACTTGAACGAACTTGAGAAATAGGATAGTTTAAATCTCGATTCATTTTTCTTAATGGAAATTAAACGTTACTGGCAGAAAAATTTCTGCCGCGTTCCCTAGTATCACGTATATTATGTTATCTATCAAAATGTGATATGTGCGATTTCGCCATCCAATCCAAACTTATATGTGATGAAATGTAAACAAGTAAATATTTCTATGTTGATAAGGTTTTTATTATGTGGTTATAGTGTTGAATAACGTAACACTATAGTGTAATAAATTATATTTATTTCATTGGACGCAAGTTCCTATTGATAAATAACTATCTTCAGGATAAATTTTATTGTGCAGATTTTGTTCTAACTTTACGTAACGCGAAGCTTGGTTATGATTAGTCCTACGATGTATTTTCCTTTATTGAAATGACCTTTTCACTATAACATACGAAGGTTTGTATTGTTTTTATTCCGTGTATCATCCCGTATACCAAAAACACAATAGGTGCATACATTGTCATTATTATAGCGTGATTCACTACATCCAGATACACTTAGGGTCATGTACTTGTCCCAGAAAACAGTACATTAATTTCTTTTTTGTATTCTATCGGTAGTCTACTCGTAATAATACAATTTAAGATCAACCTCGATACACGATCATTCTGAGGCGTACCATTAAGTATTGTTCTCGACATTTGGCGTGGGGTCGATGACTCGTGCAATCAACTGTTTAGTTGTGTTTGTTTCGCTTTGTCACGAATGCTGCTACGAGAACTTGTAATTTGTTTTGATTGCACAATTTCTAATATTCATATATTGCATATTTCTGATGTTTAGACAATGCATTACTTGATAACTTCCCTATTATACGCTGTTTTGATATCTGAATCTGCTTACGAATACTTAAACAACATTATCTTAATTTAATTTATCCTACTCGAAATGAAATCTACCATTATTCTAGATCTAGATACCAATGTTAAGTTTTATTCATTGCTTTCATTTTGCAATCTAAGGTCTGCCTATTACTATAAACTTTCTAATGGTGAGATCGTGCGAGAGTCCACGGGACTAAGTGGAGATATTGCTTGGATTAGGCAATATTTTTGCGATAAAATCTGTTTTTGTAAGTATCTAAACAATCAATATAGTATAGTATTTTTATACTAAAACTATAGGTATATGTATAGTGTAATGATAAATATAGGGATTATTTTTAAAAGGGATAAATTGATTTTGACACGATTTTATTGTAGGTACAAGAGTCTATAAGATTATACCGATATCTCTACAATAAAGTGTAAAAATGACACAAAAAAATGACAGCACATGCGAAGCCACGAATTTCACGACAATCACGACAAGTATGAGAATAAATTAAAAAAATGTCTGTAATAAATATAATCGCAGCCAATACACTTAAGATACGGTATTATTTGTGTTGTGTGTAGCAGTCTGTCAGATATAAATCTCCGTAGATCACGAGGTTGTTAATACGATATTCGTGTCGAAGCCGACTAAGGCACATAGAGCCCGTTATCCTATTGTCGATTCAAGTGCACTAAGATTTCATATTTGTCCGAGTGGCTTTGTATGATTTAATTCCGCTCGCCAGACGGACAATATCGCTCGGATATCGGTCAGATCTATTTCACGCATAGCTTAGTTTATAAGAGCTAGACGAGAATGACTAAAATAGCTGGAATGTTGTGGTTCTCGTCGTTAAGATTGTTATGCAATGGAATTAAAGTTTGCAATTATTGTTTATCTTGTTTATGATTTTGTTTATTGTTTGACGGAATTGTTTATCGCGTTAACCGTGGTTTCGTTGACGTGGTGAGTCATGCGCGGAAACCTTTCTCGCCCCCTTTAATTAACAATGAAAGCGGGAAAACGAGTAAGTCGTTGCCTAATTAAATTCTAATCTGATTTTACATACACACACTCAAATGTTTTTTAATAACTTTCATTTCGTTTTGAACGAATTTCTACACGCCCTTACTTCAGTAGTACATTTTTGGGGTTGCAAAGGTTGCCTACGAGAACCCTATTACTAAGACTTCGTTTTCCATCCGTATGTCTGTCACATAATGTTATCTGTCATAGGGAAATTGATGTCTGTCAGACTGTCTTCAGAAGGTCGCTTTAAATACGTACAACACAACTGATATTTCAACGGTTTTTAAACTTAAGTAACAGTAAAAAAAAACAAGTACAACTACAACAAACATCATAAAGGCAAATGATAAAAATACAAAAAAAAAAAATCAAAATAAACGTGGGTGGGTCCCTGAACTAAACCGGTATTTTCAGCGTTGTTGCTGGAATTGCGTATAAAACTACATTCTTATTGATCCAATTGATCACGACTACATTTGTTAAAACGTAACTCTTCAAGTGTGATCCGACTCGCGCTTAGCCGTATATTTGTTATCGTATCGAATTTACCTCGGCGTTATTATACATACACACGTCCGTGTGGGCTAACAGTGGGGTAGTTTCCGCGGCGTTTGATATGCGAGCCCTGATAACGCTGCTGCCCACGCGACACTTTCTCAACCCCTTAGTGCGAGGGTTGCTTGCCCTTCCGCCTTATTGATTACAGCCTTGAAAAAGTACAACTAAACACTAAAACTATTCATAATAGCGCTTTTTAAACTGGAGGATTTCTTATGTCGTGGGTGCTATTGACACGCATAAGACGACATACAAACACCCAGTGTAAGAACAGAAATCCGAATCCACGTTTCAAATTTTCTGCCTGGCTGGGAATCGAACCCGAGGCCCTCTTCGGCTGTGATGGCTGCGCCAAGCGAGTCGTCAAAAATTCAACAAAATTCTACAAACTATTATTACGAGTCGTATGTCATCACTTTACCTTATAGGTACGATGTAATTACGAATACTGTAGTCTAATTTACATATTGTAATGGCAATTTACAAACTGTTTATATCAGAATTTATTGAGATAAATCTTGTACCGTAATTGATGAAATACGCCTCATTTACTACATCAGTGCCAGTGAGGTTGTTTACTCAATAGTAAATGTACTTGATCCACTAAGACGTCGTGTTTTACGAGCACATTATAGGAATACAAATATGTACTTGCGTTGAGATAAATAGGAACAAGCAAGTGATGGACAATTGAAATAATAGAAACGTGCCTTGTACTCAGTACGCCTTTTATTTCCATTGTATCTATTCTAACAGTCATGAAATGTGTGTTCTTTATAGAAAAGCATGTTGCGAAAACAGATTTCAATAAACAAACATCGTGAATTGTAAACAGCTCGAGGCGTGTCGTTGTCAGTAATGTTGAGTTCAAAGTAGCATTTTACAAAAACTTTTGTTTTTATTTTGAAGTATGAGTTATACCTACATTGTCACATTAAGGACACCTGTACCTACCTTGTTTCATGTTCTTTCCTAATTTCTACAGGGGTTGTCTGGAAGAGATCGCTCTGAAGCGAT
>DWNR01005190.1:0-10329 GCA_018250455.1 Polygonus leo
ATTTCATATTTGTTGTTGTTTAGTTTGGATTTATGTAAAAATATAAATTTAGGCATTCTGTTTAAATTTCTCCAATACAATTTTTACAAGCCACTAGAATTTTTTTTTTATATAAAATACGAGTATATATAATTTTTATAAATATTTTTAATAATAAATACTCATGGTATTTAAGTGTAAATAAAATAAAAAGAAAACAAAAATAAAAAAATATTACAAGCATTATTAAAATAAAATATAATATAATATTTAATAAATAAAAAAGGTTGCAAAAAAATAAAAATACTCACGCAAATAAAAAAAAAACGCAAAACCAAAAATCCTGGCACTTCACTTGCACACAGAAAAACAAACAAAGTGAACTATCACAGATAATACATATTTCTCATTGTAATTATTTTTTTTAATTCGCAGTCCGTGTCCGCTAACGGGCGCGGATAGCCGGTAAATGGCGAGCAGACTCCGTATCGCGGTATCAATGTGCGGATGCGTAATGGCTCGAGAGTCAGGTGCATAAAGTGACGATAAATTATGTGTAAAGTGTTGTTAAAATGAGTATAAGCAGTTTTTCAAAATTAATAAAATTAATAAGTGAAAATAGATATTTGGCGTGTATTAATGCGTAATGGATGTCACATATCATATATTCTCATGGATCTTATTCCTTCTCAACTAAATTTATTTATTAATCCAGCCGATTTTGTTTTATTTTTTATCGTGCTTCATTTGCATATTTATATTATTATTCGTATTTTAGTTGAAATTGGAGTTATATTTTCTAAAAAAAATTAGAGAAAATATCAATTGTACTCTAATCTGACAAGTATTAAATGCAACTATAATTACAACAAAAATACAAAAATTGTAAAACTGATGCAGTTCATAAAAGAAATCTGATAAAAACACATAATAAAATACAGCTCCCGCTCTAAAAAGCACCGCACGTAGACGCGACCTTGAATGAGAAAGGTGATGCGGTACAAGTGATCGCGAACAATGCTTAAACTGGCTCAAACCTATTTATTTATTTATTACAAAATCCACAGCTCTTAATTTAGTAAAAATAACAGATCTTATAAGATAACGCTTACAGCCAATTAAGGATTTACATTTTTTAGAATAGATCAATAATAAGCGACCGTCCTTAAGATTTTAACAACTGACTTTGAGTTATTAAATATCTATATAATATATCAAGAGAACTTAAAAACTTAAACTTACCCGTTTGCTACTTTAAACGTGAAATTCCGTTTCAATTTTTTCATCCACCATGATCTTCAAAACTGCTAGATTAGACTATATTTTGCACTCTGTTACAACTTACTCCAACTTGGGAGACAGGATAATTTACAACTTGACAGAAGACGATGTTGTCGACGTTACGGTAGCAAACGAGCAAGTCCACCTGATGGTAAGTGGTCACTGCCGCCCATGGACGCCAGTAATTATCCCAAGCACAATTAAGTCATACCTAAGTTTAATCACAGGTGCATTGCTACCCCTGAGGACTAAGATAGGAAGGAAACCACGCCTCTCTTGGGAGATAGGATAATCTTAATACGTAAAATTCCCGTGTCGCTATGTTCATAAACGATAATATCCAAAACTACAAAATTAGAAAACTTTTTACGTCCAGGTGCAACTTACTCCAACTTGGGAGATAGGATAATTTTGAAGCTGACAAATGGAGATGCTGTTGTCGACAATTCTTTAAAACCCGTCAACATATCTACCCGGGGACACTGTGATATACGTGAAGCAATTTATTGTGTTTCGGTTTGGAGAGGTGTGGTTGCCGGCTATACTTATAAACGAGGCGAACATCTTAGTCCTCAAGGGTAGTATCGCATCTGTGATCAACCTTGGGACAATTGTACTTGGGGATGACTACTAAAGTCCATGGGCGGCAGTGAACACTTACCAGTCCACCTAGGACTGCATGCTCGTTTGCTACCTTTACACAATAAAAAAAATATATACATAAAAGAAATTATCCTAATAAGTGGATAAGATATTGAGACAGCTGCATTCGATACTGGCGGAAGCGTTGTTCTTCCACACGACTCCGTTCTTATGATCTAATTAATTGTGACCACTGGTCTTATTCATTTATTACGTATTACTTCATTTATTACGCAGTATTGATTGATTGGCCAAGTGGTTAAGAATCTGATCTCTAACGTTGATCCGGGTTCGAATTTTAGACATGTCTTAGGCTATCTCTCTCTTTTCAAAATTAAGGCTGAAGGAAACGTTTGGAAACCTACATGCCTAAATAAAAAATGGATTGATGAAAAAGTATGTGTATACAAATTTTCATCGAAGTATAAGACTAGAAGATTGATTTGATGTTTTTCAATAGATCTTTAGTTTTATGGTTATATTGGCTTATATAGCTTTTGTTGGCTGTCAAATTTTGAAGGTAGTAAATGTTACCTGTTGATTAAAAAAAAAGGGTTTACACAAATTACAGTTTACTACTACTAATAAAACACGAAAACAAAATCCAATTCTAATTTTCGGTTATCTATCGATTCGCTGGATAAATTTATGTTTTAATATCGATTTAAAAATCGTTGTTGCCTAATAATCGATTCTCGGCTTAATCAATCTCAAATCGCCATACCTATGTGGAATTAGGCGCACTTGAATGCATCTTGCGTAAAATTTATAAGCCAATTTCATTTCGTAAAATACTAATAAGCAATGCTACATGTTTTGACAATCCATGATTACTTAACACACTCAAATTGCTATGTAAGTTGTACTTTGCATAATGTACCGCAAAATTTATGCAAAGTACCGCGTATCTCGGTAATGGACAAGTTACGAATATACTGTCTATATTTGTTTATAACTATAAATACAAATGAACTTTTTAATTTATAGACATATCATTATCATCGTTACCCATTGTGTAATAACTTTAAACGAGCAATTCTTGTGTAATATACACACATACACATCTTCACGCCAAATCCCTAACGGTAGGCAGAGAGTATCGAGTGCCAAACGGCACGGTTCTGGCATACTTGCCTAGCTTCTTCCACTTTTATAACTCTTCTGACACAAACACTGCGAGTTCGGAGACTCTTGACACCTCCTTCAGACAGCACACGATCAATTTGATCATGAAATGGCAGGCTGGATCTCCCTCGATGTCAATATCCGTCAACATTCGCATTCTATATCTGTTTGGGTAACCTTTTTTTGTATAATATATGTTTACTAGTATATCCACGTGATGGTCACTGCCGCCCATGGGTATTAGTTGTCATCACCAAGTACGATTGACCTAAGGTTGACGACAAATGCGTAACTACCTATGTTCCTATGTTCGTCTCGTTAATAAGTATAGCCGGCATTGTATTTTATTGTCTATTTAAAATCTGAAGGACTTTTCTACACTACTAGATCCCTAAAATATCAATTACTTTTTCCTTTTTAACCAAGTTCAAAGGTCTGGATGCGTGAGGTCCGGAGATGGATGCAAATTTTCGGTTTCCTACTTCGCATTCCTCACGGAAGTCCTGATGACCTGTCGCGACTAATAAGATAGCTTTGTGCCCCAGACTCAATTGCTACTCAAATGTTCACTTGTTAAAAACGGCTCAAAATTTGAACCATTTTGCCCAAAAATGTGAACATATATCTTGAAATTAACACGTTTTTTATCTGTGGATCTTTTTAAATTTCGCCGTCACACACAGATTGCACGTCATTACACGAGGTGTCTTAATCAGTAAAGGACCAATCTCGTTTACCACTTAAAGGGCCGCTAATCAAAATTTCACTTTTTTCGCGCGCTTAATAAAGATTCGTTGCATTTTAATAACAATTTCGTGAGGCAACACTGGTGTATTACTTCAGTGTTGCCAGAATTGTTGTCTTATCCGCGGCATCGCGAACACGTTTTAAAGAAAATTAGGCTGTTTTGTAAAACGATTTTGATTTATTTTTATTTTTAGACATTTTCTTTAACGTTATAACACACACTTTTACATTTTATTTGATAGAAAACAAAAATATTTAATAAAATCTTTACTTTTTATAGAATAATGGTAGCAAACGAGCATGCAGTCTTTCTGACGGTGAGTAGTAGTAACAGCCGCCCGTAGACATCTGTATGAAAATCTAAGTACGATTGTATCCTGGGGTTGAAAATTAAACATAGAACACGTTGCTACTCCTAAGTGTAGGATATTCGCCTCGGGTGTGAGTATAGCAAACAGCCACATCTCTCTAAACTCGAATATTATCAAACAACACGACTTCAAATCTATACAAATTCATATCTGGAAATCAGTTTCGAAATTTTAAGATATTCTACTATTTAACTAGGACAGCAATTTATTATATTGTACATTTGTATAAATCTCTTTGAAAACCATCATAGATAACAACTGTTCTGAGCCTATAAATTAAACATACAAACAAAAGTGAATAGAGAAATGTAGAGTAAATGTAGAGACAGTCAAACGTTTAGCGTTCTTTGACGTTGTTGTCAATAACAAATGATGAATGTACAGACGGACAAAGCGACTACTGTAATAGATATGCTCACACATTCACGTTTAATGACCGACCGACAATAGACAGACCTCGCGCTGTTTTCAATGAGTTTGTGTAAAATATTCGGTGAAATTGGATAAGTAATTTCACTGACCATGCGTTTCCATTTGCGATTTTCCAGCGGTTAGCATTAGAGATCCGACCGACTGAGTAGCGTCAACGCGTGCACGCGACGATCCCGCCGCGTTTTTGCAGCGTTCGCGTTACTTTTTTTAATCATTTACAGGTAGCAAACGAGTACGCAGTTCCACTTATGGTAAGTGGTCACTGTCGCCCATGGTTATCGGTAACTATCCTCAAGTACGATTAAATCATACCTAAGTTTGATCACAGATGCATTGTTACCCCTGAAGACGAACATGTTCGCCTCGTGTAAAAGTATAGCCGGCAACCACTCCTCTTCAAACCGAGACACAAAAATTGCCTCACGAAAGAATATGAGGGACTTATTACTTCTATAAGTAACGGTAAAACAAAATCGATAGCAATAATTGACGTTACAAGCAATCCTAAATATGATCAAACAAATGGGCTTAGCCCATTCGAATCGATCATACCAATAAATCGATCGAAACAATACGTAAATGTCATGCAGTAGGGATGGCGTACTTATATCGATTAAATGTAAATTTGATTTTTTTTTAACCAAAAACGATTTTTGGAATCGATGTTTATGAATCGGTTGCTCGGTGTGAATTATTCTACGACATGTTGTTCAACGACAAAGCATCAATACTTTTTATGAGAAACTGGCATGGTGTTAGAATCATAAGTAAAAGTGTGATCGGTGTGCTAGTATAATGGTCCATATATTGCCGATTAAATGTCTTGAATAATCGTCTAAAAATAGGTCATTTTACTCTTTTCACCATAAAAAAATCGATTTGGAATTATTAATTGTTTTAAAATTTAAATCGGTTAACAAACGATATCGTTTTCATATCGAAGATCAGCCTTCCCTACCGTGCACGCCGCGACCCACTTTCCGCACAACACTTCTTTAAACTATTCCATTTATTTCACTAAACAACTCGGGGCCCTTAACTTTACTTTATGGCCGTCATTTGTGTAACTTTCCAGTGAAAACTAGAGTTATCTCGGCAACTTTTTGATATGCGGTAAACTTGTAGAATGCTAGCTGGGCCGCTAAAATGTCGCTTCTATTCAAATTTCGCGCTAACGTATCGCCCTATTAGCATATTTACGCCCTTAGGCCGAAGCGTTAGTTATCAGTCACTGCCCTATAGTTCAAGTTATTCGTATTCCACCCATTGAGCTACATTTCATAGATTTGAAGTTCATGATTGAGATTGGCTTATCATTTCACATTTATGTTATACGTAATAGGACCGTTGAGAAAGGCTTTCAAAATTCAAAGTGTCTTTTTAAATTGACTTTACTTACTCTTATTTATTAAATAAATGTACCGTCAGATAACTGTAATGTTACGTAAGATATTTCAAATTCCTTCCAAATCAAAACAAAATATTTTATTCAAAGTAGATTCTTCACAGAACTCTTTTGGACGTTAATAAAGAACATTTCGTGAGGTGTTTCATTATAGAGAAAAACTTTGAAATGGATAACTGTAACGCATTTTGTTACGTTTTACGTCGATGTCCTTCTAAAACCCAATTTTATTTTAAAGCTAATTAAAATCTAACATATTCACGGACTGTAATAAGTACATCAGGTTTCATGTGGCAAGTCAAATGCGATCTACGGTGTGTTCGCCTAGATAATGCATTATTTATTACTAACTGTACTTGGCCACGTTGTGGATCAGTCTGGTTGATTAGAAATGGTTTTTTTCTATTACACGTGTGAGGTCCATTAATTATTAGTAGGTGACTATAGATTGATACATAATATAAACAGCTTTAACATGTGTGTATTGAAGATGACATTATGTCACTTTTGGACTGTCAAAAATTTTGACATAATGGCGTCTTAAAAATCAATTGATAAAACTCAGGGTAAGGTAATAAAACTTTATTATTTTTAATTATTGACCGCCTTAAAGTTTTTAATATGTACCCATCTTTTTCATATAAAAAAATCAGATAAAGATTGAAAGATATTCACTGATAAAAACTGAAATAATTAGAAACAAATATTTTTGTGTCTCCATTTTTTATTAAGACATCGATCTTAATTGTCCTTCTTTACTTTCTTTTTATGATGAAATATTAATTTTACAGATGATAATGATAATATTAGTCAAAGACCAATGTTAAGAAAGCGCGAGCAAAGCAACAAACTAAGCTAGTCCCACAGGTGCGAGCCACCTTAAATGTTTTAGACGTGCAACTAAGAAATATTGAATGTAAATATGCTTATAATAAATTCTCCAGTTTTCACAAAGCTGTAATAATTTATAACTGGCCTGAGCATGAGATGTGGATATTCGATCGTTTCTATGAATAAATGCATCAATCAATGTTGAAAAGAAGCTGGCAGTAACGGTTTCACTAAACGATAGCATGTTTGGGTTGTTTTACTGTTGCAAATGGATATGCAAATGTTCCTGTTATGATGTAAGTTGTGAAACAATACGTGTCGATAGGAGTCGAGTCGATGTATTGGTAAAGTTTACATACATTCATGTTTATAATTTCACTAAGCTTATTACTTTATCTATCGTCAGATTCTTACAAACAATCTTTACGTGCCACTTTACATGTAACTTTAATTGGTTTTAATGTTTTATTAATATCAACTGTTTTCAATTTCTATTCAATTCATTTTTTGTCAATATATAGAACATTTTACATTATATTATGATAATAATAATATTCGTCTACAGACATTGATGAAGACGGATAAAGAAAAATAGATATTTTATAAGTTTTTCCTTGTCTCTTTATTCCAATCACGAGAAGTATAATTTATCTGAATTCAATACGTTACTTGGCACGAGTGACTGGTACAGCAAAAAGTGTAACAATATTTTATCATTGTAAATTTCTCTGTTTAGGTTCCAGCTGAGACCAATATTTGTGTAACACTGTTTATTCGTGTATACACGCTATTTACAATCATTTTGCGCGTGGGCATATGCTCACGAGACTATTTCAGACTTCAAATATATCGTTATCGTCGAAAAATGTAGACAATTGTTTTATTTTTGCTATTAAAGTTGAATTATGGTTTTCAATCTAAACTAGATCGCCTTTTGGCCTATAATTTTGTGTGAAATATGCACAACCAGTGGTTAAGCAGATTTTTATATACAGTATACATAGATCGTTCTCTAGCTTTTTCTTTGTCACCGGTTATATGAACGATTTAGCATGCAGTAAATATTTTTACAACACTACAAGATTCGTCATTCCCTGGTGTTTTCAACTGTGTGGGTTCACTAAATAAATATCCTATGGCGATTGCAAAGACAAAATAATCTTAAATTTCTATATAAACGAAACAATAAAGTATCTTTACTAAAGTAAACCATCACGTTATACATCAATTTTATCAGTTAGTCACATACATACCTCATTTTTCTAAAGGGGTACTATGAATAGCACGTAACTCAAAAACATTATGTATTTAAGATGAAAAACAAATATGGATAGTGACAATTATTACCAAAAATTATATTCATCTGGTAATTACTATTAATCACTATGGAAGTTTAACTAATGATGTTCTTTTTTTTCTTTGTATCCGCATGAATACCTACTTTCTAAAAAAAATCCAACTTCTCGAAAACCCGACCAAAATCTGTCACGCACTACAAAGGCACCAGGGACTATTTAGCTCTGGTATTCGGGAACTAAAATCCTCAACTTCCATTATAAATGCATCCCACAGACTCATTAAATGATGATCATTAGTCAGAGCGCTCGTCAATCAACACCACGCTGAACTCTGTCGGTGCTCTATTTTTGATCACTCGATCACTCATTTGTCACGAAAAGATTTCGCAACTGGTGTAAATGGCCGGGACTTTATATTTTTGGGTTTCGCTTTTCGGTCATACTTTGTGCCTGATTAAGGATTTGCGATTGTGTCTATCATTCGTCTATCACATTGTATTCTACTATTGTATTCTAGCAGCGTTCGAGTAATTGACTATGTACATTTGTTTTTTGTTATTCTTTAAATAAGCAGGAGGTCAAAATTCAAACTCCAAATTGCATATAATTACAAAAATGTACTAAATATGCTATATTTTTTTAAATTAATAAATTCGTGTTTTCCTCAAATAAAAAAAAATAAGTATCAATTCCAGAATTCTCAAAAAGAACCCTTTTTCTGAACACAAATTAAGCTTATCCGAAAAAGGCCCACGTACAATTTTTCTCTTACAAAAGGCGATACAAATATAGAAATATAAACTTTTTCTAGATTAATGTATACCTTTGTACATTTGTACCTGAGGTTTGATACATCCAAAGTCAAAATTCGTTTTAATATTCTAGACAAGCGCTACAAGTCATGATTATAATCTATTTAAAATAACTAAAATATATATAATATATAATAAATGTATAAAAATAATAACAGTTTTCGGCGCATGACTATTAACCAGCCTCACAGTATACAGTATCAATCAATCTCTTTTATCTATCCATTGCATGACATACATACATTTCTTAGTTATTTTAATAAAAAAATAGGTTGTAACCGTGTGTACCGAGGTTCTTAACATCTTATTATCGAGTTTATCATGCAATAGTTTAAATATAAAATATTTAATACAATTATAACCAAAAGAAGAAAATAAGTTTATTAAAACTATATGTCGTTAATCTACGGATTATTTTTACATAACACTAAATAAATACCCATATAAATATAACAGTATAGTACATATAGTAATGTAACCGCTAAGATCAATCACTTCCACGACACCAAAAGTTATTTTTTTCTATTTGTCACAAATTACAGGGTATAACAATAACATATATAAGTCAATGTATTTATTATACATCAAGTACCTTCATTATACTTCAATTACATTCCACTTTACTCGTACATCTCGAACTCGCGCACGAATAGTTCCTTACCATTATCTAAAAAAAACACGTTTGCTGTATGAAAACCCCACTTAATATTTATGTTTAGTATTTGTTGTTATAGCGGCAACAAAAATACATCATCTATGAAAATTTCAACTGTCTAGCTATAAAGATCAATGAGATACAGCCTGGTGAAAAACAGACGGACAGACAGACAGACAGACAAACAGACAGACAGACAGACAGACAGACAGACGGACATCGGAGTATTAGTACTAGGGTCCCATTTACCCTTTGGGTACGAAACCCTAGAAATCATATAATTAATTATGCCACTTCAACGGTCGCAGGCCTCTAAGAACCTCGTTATGCAACATTTTGGGGCCCCGCCCTGCATTAAGGTCAATTGACTTTTCGGCTAACGATATTGATTTAGGAATGTATGTTTGTTTGTCGAAATATTAAGAGATATTAGCATTTTGAGTTCTCACACGATTCGTGACGATCAAATGAGTTAGAAGGTGATTTTGAATGGACATTAATTATTTATCGATTTTATGACGCTCAGGTGTGGCTAGTAAAATCAAATATTTATTTATTTCCACATAGTTAAGTTAAAACTTTACTAAAGCGAATTGCGTTCCAGTGAAAACGGCGTGGTCGGATACTTTTTAAACAGTTTTATTTAGCTCACCCCGTTTGTTTATTTATTTATTTGTTTAGGTCAAATTTAGTAATTGAAATTTAACCTTCTTTCCGTTAACCGATTGATCTGAACTTTAGAATACGCCTT